>JAFEMH010001558.1:0-295000 GCA_022495995.1 Adenophora triphylla var. japonica
CTACAATAACAATTAATTTATTATTTTCTATCATCACCTTTCTTTCCTACTTTACTTTTCACATTTACAATATCTATTTTTTTAAAATATATGTATAAAGTCAAACTAAAAATCTTACGTTTATGATTGGAAACAAAATTGTGGATTATAAAGATAGAGAAAGTAAAAAAAACAAACCATAGAACTCGATTTATTTGAATGATGCATCCAAAAAAGAGGTAAAGTCCTTATAAAATGTATAGTTAATTAATCCCCACGGGAAGTGCGTGTGGGGGTAACCATTGATTCAACACTGTAGTCTGTAGTGAGCAGTAGGGACAGAAAATACTCCCTCAATTTAACAAATTATACTTCATCCATCCTATTTTACAAATATCCTAAATTAAAATTTTATAATCACGATTAATTAACGAATAAAACTCACGAGCTGTTCTCACACTAACAAACGCATTTATTACTTCCTACCCACTATCAATACCGCTACAAGAACGCAACAAAAGCATCGACAAAAACAACACAAAGAATTTGTGAACCTATATATAGAGAATGAGAGAGTAGATCAGCACTTTCGTTTTTTTTTTTTTTTTTTAACACTGAGGTGAGACATGATATAGTATTTATTTGCAAAAAATAATATAAACTAATTTCTAAATAAGGTTTATTTTTACGATTTAAAAAAAGTGATTATTTATTTCCGACATGATAGTATATAATAAGTGATCGTAGGGACCCATGTTGGTATCCCTAGTAGTAGCACGAGTAACTTATTGTTTGGTGGATGATTAATTATGATGACGTTTTTGCTGTTGTTTGGAAACAACCCATTATCACACTCCGCCGCCTATACAACTTTCTTATTTCCGTATCATATCTCTCCCCTCCTCGATTAACAATGGCTTCTTATCCCGCGCATTTACCCCATCGCTCACCGTCACACGAGGGGCAAAAAAAAAACAATGGCTTCTTATGGGGGGGATAAAGCTTCATAATGGAGCAATAGTTCCCTCAGGTAAAACAAAATGGCTATTCAGGGTTGGAATCCAAGCAGATGCCATCGTAAGTAAGTCATGACAGTCCGAATTTCAAACAGTTCAAACAGAGTTTTCAAAAGTACATTTCCGATATTTTAGTCCACAATCCTACAACTAAGGGTCATAATAAATTTGGAAATAGACGGTTAGATAAAGGGGTCGTAATACAGCAAGCATCTCCCTCCACCGCTAATCTTTTGGGACTGTATTTCTTGAAACGTGTTGATAGTACGGGCATGCAGCTAATTGAATCAATTGTGGTACAAAAAAGTGGAACATGAAAACTGGACTCAAAGACTTGACTATTGACGTTCTTAATGAATTTTGTTGAAGACTAGGTCAATAGTTTTCAATTTGAAATGCAGTTGTCCCATTATCCTGGAGGTGTTGCCATGTTGGTAGAAACTAAGTAGATTAGAGTAGTTTTGATTCTGTCAAGTCTAGCCGGGTTTATTTCTATTTAAAACGTTATTTATTTGGACGTTTAAGTAGTAATTTTCTGCTAATAAAAAGGTCATATATATTTTAAAATGAAACCCTAGTGAGCTAAATGGTGGTGGTGGTGGTGGTGGTGGTAGGAGGTAGGGGGACTTAAATTTGACATAATGGTATAGAAATGTTTGTAAAAATAAAGGTACAAAATATTTGTTCAAACTTTAGGGGTGGAGCAGTTCCTTGGCTTCCCACCTGACCATTAGAAACATGTGTGCAACTCTGGAGGGAGGAGCGTGTGGCATTGCCATCTTGTCTTCCCTCCACGAGGGATGCTCATATGTTCCTACCCGTCGTGTAGGAAGTTTACATTCCTCTAAATGGAAAAACTTGTAAACTTCCTACGCTTTTGAGTTTGGCCCAATTATTAATGTACCAAATGGTAAAAGTGCAAAGTTTTCTATGCCAAAAATTGAAAGTGAAGGAGACATTTTTAGGACACCCCAAAACTAATCATTAACTCTTATTTTTGGATAAGAATAAGTACTAGTCTCAAAATTAAATGTCCCAAAAATTTCAAATCTAATAGAAATTTTTGGACATTCTCTGAGAATTTTGGAACGGAGGGAGTATATGCATTTGTTTAGTTCTCAATATTCCTAAACTGCAACGGTCAAGAATCTTCATTTTTCCTCCCCACAACTGTCAATCCACCCTAGTGGTGGCAGCACCCCACCACCCATCACAACCATATCAAATTCACTCCTTTATGTGTATCCCTATGGGCTTATATAATCAACTCATCCTCCACAAGTTTCCCCATCTCTTCCAAGGCTCAATCTCAAACAAAATTTCAAGGTTAATTTCCAACATTCTTCTTCAAGGTACCTCGCTCCAAACAATTGAGGACAAAATTACATCATTTTGCAAGGGGAGATAGAGATACAACAAAAAAGGGAGTTATGGATCTAGGTATTTAAGTACAAGTTGTTAAGCTTTCCTGTTTACTATAATACTTTGGGAATGATTGTAAAGCACTTGGAGTTGCACTCCATGGCTAAGATAATGTCACGATCCTCACAAACATTAAGAAACTAGATTTATTTTAACCCACATGCGCCCCACCAAAGACCCAATAAATCTAAACCCTTGATGCTTCAACAAGGACCGTGGGCTTTATATCACTGCCCACACTGCAGTACAACACCAAACACTCCAGGGGCAATTTCAGAATCACATACTATGATATGATGTCTACCACATCTGCATCTGGGAAAACTATCAATACTCTATGTCCGTGTGTAAACGAGAACATCATTATGAGAGGAGTGTATGGCTATTATCCATATCCATCACGATTTCATTTCTCCTCCTCTTCCTTGCTAACCTGGATCCCCAAGCTAAACAATTCATTACAATCATAACACAACCCTTTTGCCAACTGCTCTTGCAACTCGGTGCTGCTAGAGTTAATCAACAAACTGAACTGAACTGGTAGATTTAGACAGCTAACAAAAGCTTAATTCTCAGCTGACAATTTATTCTTCCTGTGTAGCTCTAAGTTCAGACAAGTGCCTCAAACAATTTGGTCACACTAATTCCATGGCTGATGAGAAAGAATTTGGTCTTTAACCTAGCACATCACCCTTAAACCCTTCCTTTCATCCCTTTTCTTTATTAAAAAAAAAAACTCACTTGCCTGAGCTTGATACAAAGGACAATCCTTTGTAAGTAGTTTCTCAAACTGACATTTTTGCACTGAAACAGTCTATTGAAGCCTTTTCAGTTGACCAAAGAAATCACAAAAATTGTTACATGAATATCAAAGAACTGCTAAGATGCGGCTCATTGATCATCCACAATTCACTGAAAATGGGAAAGTGCAGCTTCACCCTGCTATGACTCAGAATGATGGGGAACCACTATGTTACGACCTCCATTTGGAACCAATACAGCTAAGTATTTGCTGCAGCACTCGTGTAAAAATTGTATTTTCCCCTTGCCCCAAAAATTAATGACCATTTAGAATTTAAGGGTCATTTTGAAAATGCTGATTTTTAATAGATTTTTGAAGTAAAAGTTTCAAAAGGTCATTCATTTCAAGTTAGTGTTAGTGTCATTCAATATGGGACAGTTTAACACTACGTAATGTAAAAATTTTACTACAAACCCCGTAAAACATTTTGTACTGAAACCATAGTAAAACATTTTAGTGAACGCATGTAAAAATATAAAAAATTTAAAACATGTAGAATATTTACATTATGAACAGTTCAAAATGTTTTATATTTTGTAGTGAAATTTTTACATTAGGTAGTATTTTTACGCTTGAAAAGCTGCAGCACATACTTGGTTGTAGCAGTTCCTGGTCCGTTGTCGACTAATCAACGCAACTAGACCTTCGATCCTAGTTTTGGTTTGAGTAGACGCCTAGAGAGCGAGTCATTAAGATGACGGATATTAAGTTTGGTGAATTGTTGATTTGGGTGGTAACCATTTCAAATATCAGATTAGGCATGGTTCACTTGGGAGTATGATAGTCAAGTTCTAGAGAATTGATTTGACATGTCTCAACAGTAGTCATGTAGGAAGTTTACATTTTTTTCTTGCGAGGGTTACAAGGAAAAAATGTAAACTTTTTATGCTTTTAAGTTTGGCCCACTATTAATGAACCAAACGGTAAAAATATGTCTTCTATGCCAAAGCTGAAAAGTATCGTATGGAGACACTTTTTTAGGACATCCCAAAACTAATCAGCGACTCTTATTTTTGAATAGGAGGAAGTATATGTTTGTTCGGTTCTCAATATTCCTAAACTGCAACAGTCACTAACCTTTATCTTTCCTCACTGGCTCACTCAATTACCAATCCCATAAATCAATCCTAATAAATCAACCCTAGCGGTGCTGCACCACCACCACCCATCACCACCATATCAACATCACCACTTTATGCATGTCCCTATGGGCTTATATAATCAACCCATCCTCCCACAAGTTTCCCCATCTGTTCCACTATATCTCCCGACATATTTTAAAGGTTAATTTTCAACTTTTTTCTTCAAGTACCTTGCACAAACAACGGTGACAAAATTACATATATTTTCATCTCCTCCAAAATAGCTTCCTAATCCAGGAAACACAATCCACAACAACCATCTCGATTAAGGGAAGATAGAGATACAGCAAAAAGCAAGTTGCGGATCTAGGTATATAGTACAAGTTGTAAGCTTTCCCATATGCTAAAATGGATTTGGAATTGCTGCGAAGCACTCTGGTGTTGCGCTCCATGGCTAAGATAGTTTCCCGACCCTTGCCTAAACATCGTGAGCCGAGATTTATTGGGCCCCACATATGTTCCACCATTGGGGGCCCAATAAATCTCAACCCTTGATATTTCAACAGGGACTGTGGCATTATATCAGCCCCACACCAGAGTACAACACCAAATGCTCCAGGCCTATTTCCGAACCGTACTATGTTATGATATCTACCACATTCACATCTGGGAAAAACTATCAGTAGTCTGTGTCCGTGTGTAAAATATAGGAATAAGATATGATTAGGCTCTCCCTAACTCAGAGATTTCTACCATACAAAAGTTTCACCTTATGTAAGAATCGGCATAAATTCCTCAACAACCATTGCTTACCACTAAAACTTTCCTTTTGAACCATTATTTAAAAGCACTCCCCCTAGATTTTTTGGTACTTCATTGAACTTGATAAAAATTAGTGAAAATTTTAACGATCCCCATGAAAATTTTAAAAAGTATTATTGATGCAGCATTAGAAATACTCCCAATAACGTTTTTTATTGTTTCAAAAACTTGATCAAATTTTCATAAATTATTTGTCAAAGTCCGATCAAGTTGGCCAACAAAATCAAAGTATGACCTTACTATTTAATGGAGGGAGAACAAAAGTTGGTTAATGGTATAATGAGAATGCAATTAATGAATTTGCATATGATATTTAGTGGTTAGAATCTGAGGTAATCCAAACAAGTGTGTTATGAACTTGCTAGCAATCTAACAGAATTAACGAACAAATAGCATAATTATAATAGAAAAGAGAGAGAAGAATTTAGGTTGAGAAGCAGAAGAAGGAATTGAGTTGGAGGGATAGAAGAATTTGGGTCAGGAGAGAGCAGTAATTTGGGAGAAATTGATAATATTTTTCATTGATTATTTCCCATGCCATTCCAACCTCCTTTTAACATTGCTAATACGGAAATAAACTGGGGATAATGAACCGGAAATACTAATGACTCGATCTATAACAACAGACCCCTTACCAAAACGACTTAACTCAATCCAACCAATACGACGAAGCACCCTTTATTTAAAACTAACGATACTAACGGAAATAACACTACCTCTAACGGTCACCCCAATCGACCCTAGAAAATAACAAAGTGCTGATGTATCAAGTGAATAATATATTTCATTTTAAAATGGTTATACTAGAAATCTGAGCTCTAGTGTTGTGAAAATAAATTAGACCTGACATAACAAATGTCTTGTTAACATGCTTATTCAAGTGACCAATAATTAATAAGATCGTGATGATTATACTCCATATACATCCAAAAAACAAAAGAAAAAGAAAACACCACACACACACACACAAAAAAAAAAAAAAAAAACAATAGCCTTGTGGATGGTTAGAAGTTCAAGAAAACCATCTGTTCTTGACAGGTAAATCTATGGTAGTACTAGTAGGACAATGTGGTAAGTCTTGCAGAACTTGCTGGACATATAGACAAACTTGCAAAGAGTAACACCAGTCTGCAAGTTGGCAATAATATTAAACCCTATGGGAAAGTGCTGCTTTCATGTTAAAGATTTAAGCAATATGGTGTAGCATTCTTTTGTTTTGCTTAGGTAAATAAAAATTGAAAGTTCAGATAGTCAGATACTCTCTTAAGGAGAGCACATACAGACCGGTTGTGTCTACTGTGTGTGCATGTTGTTGAGTACTTATGCCTACAAGATTCCTCCCTAATTAAAGATGCAGAAACAAGAAGAGAGAAAATTAAGTTAAAGAAACGGCCAGGATTAAATATCAGCAAATGATAAGCAAGGAAAAGTATGCATGTTGTTGAGTACTTACGCCTACAAGATTCCTCCCTAATTAAAGATGCACTCATTTGGAAATTTTATCACAAGGGGAGAGTAAAAGTCAGCCACCTGGATCTAGAGACTCCACCACTACGAGTACATATTGTCCTGTTACTCTTTGAGGCTCTGCAATAATGCAAGTCAAATAAAATTAATGTTTAACTCGAAGTATTTCCATTTACAAGTCAATGACTGTTAACAATTACTCATTAAACAAATAATTTAAAGAGAAAAAGTACAGAAAGAGTGATAATAAATATAACCCACCAATCTCTTGAAAGATCTGCTTTGTGGTCCTTTTCTTTGTATTATCCTCTGGCTTGGCACGATCCAAAGCCTGAATTTCAGTAAAAGTTTAGTGGAGATATCAGCCAGACACAACTGGGAACATAGAAGGGATGGAAAGAAAAATTTATTTGCCCAAGTCCTGAAGATGTATAGTTTATACACATTACTGCACCAAAGAATATCACATGCAAAACGATCTGCTACCTTGATTACAGTAAAGTTAATCAGATAAATTTTATATGCCAATTCTGACGGTTAATTCTGCACCAATCTTGTTTGTGTGGTTTAAAAGAATACTGACAGAGTAAGATGATCAATATACCCCCCAAAAATAAAGGTAACATCAAGAAATTATTTACTATCAAAAGCATCCATGAACAGCCAAGAGAATAAAATAATTACCTGGATTAACGATTCAACTCGACGTCTCATCCGAGTATGCATGAAACCTTCTGAACACTGCTCTGAAAAGTCAGAGGGAAAATTTGTGATTTAGGTGAAAAGGAACGGTTTTATCACCGTAAATATTAAGCTTATTATGAAAACTTTATATCTTGTACCTCAAGAATCAGCACAAAAGCCGCAAATCAAAACACACGCGCACACACTTAAAAAAAAAAACAACAAAGTGCAATTCATGCAATTTGCAAAGCACTTCCCTTGAAACAACCCATTAAAATGAAGAACGAAGAAAAAAATCACTAACAACTTCATTTTTCCAGTCACTGCTCTTTCTTCGACTTCTTTTTTATTTACTTTTTGGTTCAACCTTTTTCTCCATGTCGCGTAACGAAAACAGTATATTCTTTTCTCCGCCAACACGTTTTATGTATTTTTTTGATAAATATGTATTTTTTTGATAAATAAAAATAGATTTGCAGTTTTTTTTCTATTTGTTTACGGATTTACTTTTTTTCTCTCTTACCTTAGGGCTCGTTTTGTTCTTTGAAGAAGTTTTAGTTATCTCTTATGTTCATCACTTGGTATGGAATTATAATAAGTTTAAATTATATATTAACTTAATTTCATATATTATTCTCATTTCTAACACGCTTAAAAATTTATTTATTTTTGAACTACAGTACTACTTGTTTGCTGATTTGAATGTCATAGTTTAAATTAAAAGGCTTTTATCTGAGAATTCTCAGTTTTGTGGTTTAAATTGTGTTAAGTTGCTATTGCATGTGGAATTGTGACACTTATTTAATGCAAGACTATTGTTCATAAGATTTTAAGTTTTTGTTTATACATGTTGCTTGCTATTTTTACAATTTTTTTGTTCTATTTTACCTCTTTCTCGGTTGCCTTTCAACCGCCTCGCCTTACGCTTTTCCTATGTACCCTCGCTTCCCGCCTCTCATCTTTCACCTTTAACAACTATGAGTCATCTGCTTGTAAATAACGTGGGAACAGTAGAAAAAAATTTAAAAAAGAGAGAGACTAAAGCAACAGTGCCTTACAGTCCCCATACAGTATAGTAGTTATAGACACTCTCCTCTAAAAGCAACTAATGCAAAAGCCCTGAGAAAATCATTGAGCACAATGCTTTCCCTCCGCAGAGGAAAGGACAACGCCTTATCTGTAAAGATATGGGGATTACTCTTGGACCAAATGCACAATAATAATGAGCTAAATAAGGAAAGCTGCCACAAAGCCTGAACATCATTGCTGCCACAAAAGCCACATATCTAATAAATAGCACAGCCTCAAGCAAAGGAGTGATCCAGCCCTCGGCCATGAATGTCAAATAAACTATAGACTAGACACGCAACTTAGCAGTGTCGAAGTACGATGATTCTAATGTGCTGCCAGAACATCACATAAAACTATCCGAGAATGTTGCCTTGTTTGGTCTCCACCTCTGACGCACCAATCATTGGTGTTCAGCCGATTTTTTTCTTTTTGATAAAGAAACTTCTTCATTAGAAGAGAGTGAATAAGCCATCCGCCAAAACAAACAGAAAATGTAACTTTTACGTAACTGAAAAAAGACCACTAAGATCTGGAATCTGTTTCCCTATGAATGGCTTACTCGCATGCGAGAAGAGCCAGTTTCAATGTGACACCTAAAGAATCAACGACAAGAGAACCAAACAGACAAAATTTATACTAGGGAAACCTAAGAGCCGCCTGCCCTTGAACAGTTATGAATCTGATGACTTGATAAAATTAGTTGCAAAAGCTTGAAGGAAAATATTTGGAATACTATGAAATACTGTAGGCGGCAGAGTGATCTCACCTTAACATGATAGCTCACATATGCATGAAATCTGATAAGCTCCAAACAGTTTTGTCCAGTTTTTTACCCTCTACATGGCGTGGCAAAATGACTGCATTGATCAATCAGGCATATAGAAGTTAATGTAAAGAAGACGGAACTTAATGCAAAGTCTCAAAGGTTGAGGTACTACCAAAGGAAACAAATCCAGCATTAGCCAATACCCTTCGACGTGGAGCTTCTTTCACTTCCAGAGGAGGAGAATGTGGACCAAAACAAACGAAGGTGCACTGCTAAGGCCTGAACTACGCCGTGCTTCTCTACGAATTCCTGAATCAACATGGCATGTTTAAAGTCCTAACACCCAATTTATTGGGCTAATACTTCCATGTAATTTACAAATACCCAAATATATATAGCAAGAAATAAAACAAAACATCCATGCTGATGCACAAATGTGCTCTGCCACCAAAGAGAACAAACTGAAATACAAGTTAAACATGACATGAAAGACTATGTGCTGTCAGTCAGTAAAACACGCCATCGCTCCTAGTGATTTTCAAAGATAATAAGAACCCAGTGCATATGATCACAAATTCTCAGTGTCTATTTATTTATTTATTTTATTTTGATCAGAAATAGTGATTTTTATTTGAAGAAAATAAAATAAATAAATAATGAACACTGAGAATTTGTGATCATGCACCGGGTTCTTATTATCTGAAAATCACTAGGAAAGTGCAAAGCTGCAGCGGACGGCAAGATAGCCTTTTTCATGTCATAAGTTTAACTTGTATTTACAGTTTGTTCTCTTAGGGCAGATATTTGTGCATTCATGGATGTTTTGTTTATTTGCTATATATTTGGGTGTTGTAAATTACATGGCATGTTTAAAGTCCGAACACCCAATTTATTTGGGCTAATACTTCCATGTAAATTTACAACACCCAAATATATATAGCAAGAAATAAACAAAACATCCATGCTGGATGCACACAAATGTGCTCTGCCACCAAAGAGAAAACAACCAAATACAAGTTAAACATGACATGAAAGACTATGTGCTGCCGTCAGTAAAACACGCTTACTGCTCCTAGTGATTTTCAAAGATAATAAGAACCCAGTGCATATGGATCACAAATTCTCAGTGTTCATTATTTATTTATTTTATTTTCTCTTCAAATAAAAATCACTATTTCTGATCATACCTGATATTATGCTCTCTAAACATAAAGAATATAGGATCCATCCATATTGTATTGGCTTGTGTCAAAAATTATTTAGACCAACTGAAGAATGGTAAGCTTTAGAGGTGAGAAATTAGAATTGCTAAGATTTAAAAAATACAGAGAAGGAGCATTGATGAGGAAGCTAGGGATGATATGGAGAAGAGACATGGAATTAGAGAGCATGGCCACTTAACATTACACCAAACCTAAGAGAACTGAGGGCACCTATGACATACCACATAAAGGGCTGGTCAATAACACACCACAGGATGAGAATAGATATTCAAACCAAAAAGGTGAATTAAGTCAAAATAATCAAAGACTGATTACATGTTTTCGTTGCATTTATCACTTGCCAGGAAAAGGCAAAAAATAGCTCATACTTTGAATAAAAGAGATGTGGTTGCTTGCATAAGTATGCTTGCACTACCTGTAGGAATGAGGTTGCAAGAACGATATCTACGGAATCCTTGAATCTCATCGGAAACACCACAGTAACCTTTTCCACCTGCCACAAGCAAACCTAATGTTACTCAGCTTGCATTTAAGGCCTCTTGTATTAAATTTCACTAACTATGAGGGAATAAGTAGTTGGTCTGCAAAACTAATTCAAATAGAATAAACTATCGAAACTACCAACAGCTTAAATAAACAAATGTAAATGTCAAAATAGAGAATAAATAAATTTATCAGACTACACCACTAAAAAGCAAGGAAAGTAACACCACGTGGAACATTGGGAAGAAGATAAACATAGTAGCCAGAATTCAATGATATCTGCAGGAAAGATATTCTCACCCATTGAAGTGACTTGAAATATCCAAGATACAAGTTTTTATATCTATAGTAAAACTACATTAGAGTAAATTGTGGAGCCTCTTATACTAACTGGAAAAAAGAACATTATATATAGCAGTGTTAATATTTGTTATTAAGAGTACATGCTGAAAATGCATTTCCACCTGAGGAACAAGGAAGAAGGACTCATTTGGACGATGCACGAGCGGAACAATTGCGCCTACATTTGGAGCAACAGTTCTTGAAGCAAGATGCTTTAAGATTAATCTTAATGGGGCACCCATTACTACCACTTCTCTCACAGATGCAATTCTTTACCAAAAGTGCTTTCCTGTATTCTGCACCATCAAGAAGAAGCATTTAGTAAACATGTACAATTCATCAGAGATTGAAATCATAGCCATGAAATGGGGTCTTAGTTTACTACAAGCCATGCAATTAGTCAGCTCATATTTTACCAGAGTTGAAGAGTCAGGTTGGTAGGTATTAGTCATACCATTTGAACAAGATATACATATTGGAAACCTGGTATAGAAGCTATTATCATCTGGATGGCTCAGGTTTGAAGGCACTCCATGTCATTGTAGCTTATTACCTAGTGTAGATAGACCCCGCAAGTAGGAGGTATGTTACGTAAATGTGTGAATGAACCCTTACACATGTGGTGAAAACTAGTGAAGCCCACTTCACGCACACATATGGAGGTCTTTTTTTATAGCACTTTTGGAAGGGAAAGACCAAGGTATCACAAGTTAGCAGGAGCCCACCTACAGGGATCTCATCCCACAACCTGCACTCTGGATTCTCTTGGCAGTGGATTGCAGGCCAGATTACAGGAGTCAAGTCACGTGACCAAATTGGCTAGCCGGAAGTGGCCTGACTAAGCTGGAGAGTTACAGATGGTACCAATAGGGGAAATTACAAGTCACTAGACCATGTTCTCGTAGAGGCAAGCCAATGAAAGAACATTATGCTGTACAGACCGCTCATGGTCCATCATTTGAGCCTCTTGTTCACAGCCCATAAATGCCTTTCTTTTGTCCATTTATGATGCCAAGAGTGTAACTACTATCAGGACCAGCAAATCCTCCGCTTCACTCTGGAAAGCTATGATAATTCATGTTCTTCTCCTCCCTCTCTTTATTCTCTCCCTTCCATTGGCATTTAAGTGTGTGAAGCCCGTCTTAGCACAATGACTTCACTACGCCTCCTTAACACAGAGGATTTGGTACAAATAGCCTAGTATAGCCAAAAGTGATGGGCAACTATTTGGCTTTCAGAACAGATTTCACTCAAATAAGGGTAGCAATGGTTTATCCACGCATTACCCATTAAGATATTGCATTGCTCCAAACTATTGTACAATGTACAAAATTAAGTACATTGTACACTGTCAAAAGCATTGTAAGATCACAATGGATAACCCGTGGATAGACCATTGCCACCCCCTACACCTAACTCAATCAATATAACGCCTGCATAACCAAGAATTGTGCTTACATGTGAAGCGTTAGCTAGTACGTAGGTCATGTATAAGGGTGATGTTGCACTAAACAGAAGATTGGGCCTTGGAAATTGTCTACTAGTCTAATTTATCAACTCTATATCCCTCCTAATGCATAACCAAATAACCTACTCCCTCCGTCCCGCCCGACTTAGGACATTTTTCCATTTTGGGCGTCCCATCCGACTTAGGACAACCCCAAAATGGAAAGTACTTTATTAATGGGACCCACATTTACACTCACAACAAATTTTCACTCATTACTCCCTACCCCACTTTCTCTCACCTACATCACTTTTCATACTCACAACATCCACCCACTTACACTTTTTCCTTAATCCCCGTGCCCAACCTAAACGTCCCAAGTCGGGCGGGACGGAGGGAGTATATATGTACCAATACTCCTTGGTCTCTATTTTGGATCCCTTTTATCTGACTTACCCTCTGAATTGGCAACCCAGTAACCAAATCAGAGTTACGTAGTACCCACCGTACCATTGGTGCAGTGCAGCCAAAGGAGCAAGCAATCCTTGTATCTGTTTCCATTCACCAATACCATCGTTGTTGCTACTGTGATAAGAAAGCCACAAAGACGTAGAGTTCTGTGAATCACAAGGCATTTAGATATCAATCAAGCTTAACTGACCCGATATTGTACTTTTGCACATGAGCAAATCCTCCGAATAGAGCACAGCTGACAGGACCCAAGGATGTGGAAACACTTAAAAACTACATTAAACCTTAGAAAAAATGTGATGGCAAGCACATTGCACAAGACGAATTAGATAATAAGATGTGTCAAGTTATCAACTCATCTAAGCCAGATTGGGACTCAACTGAGTTTATCAAGCCTTTAACACTCCCCCTCATGAGACCTGTCCACACATGGAGATAAACAGAAATGCCAAACCAGGCATCACAAACCAAACATGGTGAAAACTTGTATCCTTGCAGTACTCCAGGTAACAAATGGACGTGGGTTGACTCGAACCTAAGACCTTGCCAAACAAGAGCTCTGATAACATGTTAAGTTACCAACTCATCCAAAAACTTGCGTTCTTAGAAAAAAGTCACAATTATGTATATCAAGCCCTTTAACAGGATGCAAAGCAACAAGTCCAGAAACCCTTCCATGATCACTTACATTTACTTTAGACCTCTCAAAAACGTTCCAACTGAAAGGAAACTTACCATCAACCTTAACGCCACAAACCACCTTAGGAGAGCTTAGTTTATATGAATCACTGGATGAGAATCCCTCAAAGATCCTTCAACTCATCTTGTATGTTTCATCAAACCAAACAAAGTCCTATACATTGTTTCCATAGATCAGACCAACTAAGAGACTAGCGCAACCATTTTGATCACTACTATCCAGAATGGCCTTCTTCACAGCTGTCAAAAAAAATCCTACCTAGTGTGAAGAGATAGAATCATTAGGGTTCATAGTTCTTTGAGAATCAAGAGATAGAGGGAGTGAAAATAGAGGACCAAAGGACGGAGTTTATACTTCCAATTTACCTCAAACATAACCAAAGGGATCTGGTACAAGTGAAGCAAAACTAAAGGAAAAAAAGAGGTTTGAGTTAAAAAAATATCTACCGTACTACTCTAAAGATTCAGTGGAAGCAATACTCAAAGCAAAGATATTATAAGAAAGAAAAGTAGCTAGACATAAAAAACACGAAATCACTTACGTTTCGAAAAACAAACCATCAAGCACAATTGAAAAGGATAAAAATGACTTCAGATGTGATTACACAAGTATTTCAAAGCGCATAATGACCTTAAAAAGGATCTCGTTAAACCTTCATCAGGAGGAAGTTTAGACAAGTTCAATTTCACTGTGAGATTAAAGCCGTCTCTTGGTGGATCAAGAATTTGTACAACCACCCCATAATCGGATTTTATAGCTTCTATGGCGCCGAGAGGAAGGCCTCCAAAGAAAACAGTTTCTGGAGGTGGGGCGGGCAACGATACAGATAGTAATAAAAGATGTGGATTCTTCATTGATGCCTACAAGATAAACTGTAAGTCAGTTAAAAGAATTCCCTAGTTTATGTATCTCTTAGGGTAGAACCATACTAACATCATAAATGATTAACATAATTAAAGGAATAAATCTCTATATGTTATTGCCAACAACTTTGTCCATTTGGTGATGTGGAACAAAAGGAGCTAGAAAACAAAGAATAAAGTGAAAGTCTTGGTCATTCAAGTACTATAAGAGTTTATCATAATGGTACTGCATCACATATTATTTCACCCAAGAGGAATATTGATCAGTAGCTGATAACCTGAATATGGTAACGAACATCATCAAACTCCACCCAATGGCAATCCAGCTCAACTCCTTTATCGAGACTGTAGGAACATAACAGAAAAATATCAGCAGCTGTACCAGGTGACATGAAAAAAAAAATGCCTTTCCATCATAGAGAATACAAGTATTAGCAATATCAATATATTCAAGAACTACTGAAGCATAAAACATGTTAGGAATTAGTTACCCTGGATAATAAGGATCGTAACTGTAAACATGAAAGCAAGAAACTATAAGCCCATGGGAGTCTACTGGACTATCTAAAATATAATAATAATAATAACAACAACAACTTGGTCAAAAATACGGCTATTAACTTGGTCATCTGCTTTCTAAAAATCAGGTTTCAGGACAGGCCCATATTCACCAACGCGTTAATTTAGCTTTGGGTCCCACTTCTTTTCTTCCTTTTCTGTACAGAAAAATGTTTGAATTTTCCTTATTTCCAAATCTACCATGTTTTACACCAATTTTTTCTTATCATTTATGACTTCTTGAATTTGACTGAGGTCTTTAGTGATCTCCATTCTTCTACCTCCTCCGTCCCAAAATGAATGTCTATTTCCAGAAAAATCTGTCCCAAAATGAATGTTTAAAAAAAAGCCTGGTCTCTAAATGATATATTACCAAAAAAGAAAAATGTGTTTCATTATATACTTGTAAAACTATAAGTTTAGAAAGTGGATAGCATAAGTATTTATGCATCTTTGACATTAAACTTTATAAGAGGTAAACATTTTCAGACTGACCCTTAATAGAAATAGAGACATTCATTTTGGGACGGAGAGAGTACCTTTCAATTTCAAAACACCTATTTGGATGTTATCTAACTTCGACACTCTGCTCGCTTTCTAAACCTTTGGGTCTAAAGTGTCTATTTATTAGGCCATCAGCCTTTATATATCGAATACCGTAATTCTATGTTGCCAAGTAAAATCCCTTCCACGTTAAACACGAAGAAATATACATTGGAAAATCAAATACCAACAAATCCACCATAAAACACATTAAAATTCCAAAGTTGCACCCATGCCTACGTAAAAGTTGACATTTCCCAAATGTCATTATCATCCACAATTTCTAAAGACACCTACCCAATCACTCACACTAACCCAAACTATGTATTCTTAACTCTTTAAATAGATGTAAAGGTAACAAGTTATGAAGTAGAGATAATTAGAAGCTAATAGAAAAACCCAAAAAAAAAAAAGTGTTTATTACCCTTTTTGTGTTAAAAACAAAAGTTTTGGTACAAAAAAAATGTGTTTATTATCCCACTCAAACTAAGGCTTCGTTTGTTTGGGGGAAAACATTTTTCGAAAAATGTTTTTTCCATTTTTTGGTATTTGGTAAACACCGGAAAATAAAATCAACAGAAAACATTTTTCGGGTCAATGGAAAATGAGGTTGATTCTAAGGAAAATGACTTCCTTACCTCTACTTAAGGAAGTTGTTTTTCGGAAAACATTTTCCTCATTTTTCTTTGTTTGTATTGATTTTACTTTTAGAAAATTACTTTAATGAAACTACCAAACATTGGAAAATGTTTTCCGAAAAATATTTTCTTAAGATTTACCAAACATCGGAAAATGTTTTCCGGAAAGCATTTTCATTTTTCGGAAAATATTTTCCAAGAAATCATTTTTCGGGGGTTATTTTTCGTGAAACAAACGGAGCCTAAGAGCTAGAAATAGAAAAAGGCCAAGCTTAACATGGCATAAATTGTTAAAGCATACGACTGAGTGTAGCTGACTAAAGATCTTGTATTGGACTAGCCAAAATCACAACTAGTCATTCACATAACTAACTAAATCAAAAACTTAATGCGATGAAAGGGTGAGTTGAGTTGCATATGAATCCCCTTCTATGTGAATTCATCACTCAAAACTTAATTCCTACAAATAATGGATGGAAATGAAAGTAGTCCAATTAAAAACTCTCATTTTCTTTTCCACCCATTTGTTTATTCCATTCAACAGGGACAAAGAGGAATGACACAAATTCAAAAATAATTCAGGTATCTGATATAATTACACAAAACAAATGGAGACCAGAGCATAAGTAAGGGAACTGATACTAATTAGGATACTTCTACAGTCTACTTTAAGAATTCCTAGGAGATCCTTCCAGATCTCTCTCTCTCTCTCTCCCTCCCTCCCTACCTCCCTCCCTCTCCTCTCTCCCTAATATCCATTCAAATTGGGCTCAAACGTGAGCTTTAGCTCTCTCTCCCTCTCCACCCCCTCTCTGTCCTACACGTGAGCTTGCGGAATGGACCAGCTCTTATCAACCTTTCATATGCTATATTTGCACAATTGTTTGAGATATTATCCTAACTAGCATGAAAAATACTAGGAACTTTCAAAATGAGAAGAAACGTCATCGATAAAGATAGGAGCCATATGACCAACAAGGGTGAAGGACAGTAATAGAACAACTGGTCCTCCCACACGCACAAATCCACTCAAAACCAAATACAACACCCCATCCTCAAGCAATGCCACCAATAGAGAAAGCATAGATAGGAGCGATATGAACAAAACAGGTAAAGGTAAGTAATAGAAAAGCCGTGTCTCCCACACGCGCACATCCTCTCAAAACCAAATACAACACCCCCCCCCCCTCAATCAACAGAACTAAAGATAGGAACAGCAGTAATGTAATTTAATACTGGCTAATGATCTTCCAAAAGATTTGTGGGAAACTGAACCTCCAAAGTAAGCATCCTAATCATCCAGATTCATGTGACATTTTTCTCTTAATCACTTCAAGAGAACATATTGCAGCTCACGGGGAAAATCTCATGGTCTCCCACAAGAGAGAAGATCCCAATAGCCATCCTCCCTGTTCGTCGTCAGACTTATAAACCTTTTTCGAAACAACTTTTTGATCTCTCTCACCCTCACCCTCCACTTTCCAATTTATTTTTATTTTAAAAATTCTGGTACAAAAGAAATCTCCAGTAAGAAATCTCTTATAATCCTTTCAATACTAGTTATTCCCCTAGGAGGATCCTTAAGGGAGAAGCTAAACAAAGAGGAGTCCTAGATAACTATGTCCTAACAATTAAGTTCCTACCACTTTAGGAAAACAAGAACTCCAGCCATCTAGTCGTTAACACACACTCTTCGGCAGCTTCCAAAAAGCCACCACTTATGGACTCCTCTTGGGGAACACCTTGATATAGAAAATGTCATGACAAGACCCTTACACAAAAAGGGAAGCCTGTGCGTTAACCTTGATCATTCATATGGATCCCCACTAACCACATTTTTCTAGATTGATCTTGTTCAAGCTTGATATACATAATTGAGCTCTATCTAACATCTTAAGCTTTTAGATGAGTAACATAACAAGGTACCGGAGCTTTGGCTTGGCAAGGTATTGGGTTTGAAACATCCCACTTGATCTTGCAACCCAAACTATTGTGAGTGCATGTGTTGGCACCATGTTTGGGTGTGGGTGCGTTTGTTCGAATCCAGGAGTGGGCGAGTCCACCCGAATAGGAGGGTGTTAACGCTTGATATACATAGTTGTGTTCCTATCTAACAATACAAGTTTTTAGATGAGTAGGTGACTTAAGAGATCTTAGGCCCATAGATGCATTCATCCATGGACGAAAAAAGTAGGAGGGAGGTGGAGCCTTCTTGGAATGTTTTTCATAAAAATCCTTAGGCTTCTTATTCAACTTAGGTTTCTTCAGCTTCCAAGTGTTTGAATCAAACCTCACCTCATGATTTTTCCCCCTTGATCCAATTCCAAATTCCACACTTTCATAGTTAACAAACCATTCATACGATGTTTCATGTTAGCCGAACCTAAATCATATTGGGATTGAGGCTTTGTTAATGTTGTTGTTGTTGTTGTTATATGGTTAACAAACCACTAAGAAATCTCAATGGTTTCTCTTAAAATTTGTGCACATTTATCTCAGTAGAGTTGGAAGTTGGCATCCAGAAACGTTTTTAAACTAGCAAAATTGATGTAATTTGCAATTTGAGTGCTTTCTGGTCCATGATAGGAGGTTTCAATAGTTTGATATCTAGGGCTGTGATTTGCCGGAGTTTGAGAGAAGGGTTAGCTATTGAGTTTGTCTGTTTGTGAGAGAGAAAAAGAGACAGACAGAGAAAGGGGTAGAGGGAGAGGGAGAAACAAGAGAGTAGATACCACGCAATAGCCTTTGTCGAGTATTAAGATTATTAAGAGAAAGAGACCACATAAAAGCCTTTACTTTAGATGGAACCTTAGCTTTCCAATAAGGAAGAATGTCGAAATTCAAAATCTAGGGGATACACCAAATGAGCTTAAAATAACAAACAAGAACATACCCTGATACCTTTGAATGAGCAGTCTTAAGTATCTTCATATTGAGAGAAATGAACTTGGGATAGAGACTCAAGAAGACCAAGAACATCATTTGCATCCCGATTATTAGTGAGGGATGAAGAGGAAACTTTAGCAAATTGCCTCACTAGACAACTTAGGAATAGGAGTTTAATGCCTAAAAGAAAGACAAAACAACCTTGATGGGATACTTTACATCGGCCTTTCTTATCTTTACATGTTCTTGGACCGCTTCATTGCATCAAATCATTAAGAATTCTCTACAGTCTTCTACCTTCGGATTCCCTAACACATCTTTCACTATTCTATAGATACCATTTGGACATTCTACTCCACTTCTAGTTCATGAGTTTGAACTTTCTTTTATGTGTTATTGTTGATTATATATAATCTAATACCATGATTATATGTCACAGTCTCACAAAGGAAAAGTCCATCCACTCAATAAATGCCAAGTCTACAATGAAAAATATGCCTGGAAAAGCACCTAAAACACATTTTATTCCTAGAATTACACCCAGAGGTAGGCAACTGTTGACATTTAACAAATGTGATTATCATTCACAATTTTTTTCAACATGAAGTATCCCACTTCTCCCACTATCCCAAGCTACCAACTATGAACTACAAATAGCTATAAGATAAAAAGGAAGCAAAAAAAAAAGTGAACGGACGAACACGGGTATGTTTCCCTGTCAAGAAAAGTGCTAAAACTAGGAGAATACTGAAACTAGCATGGACCACAATAGTTAAAAAGTATTATTGTGTCTGTAGGTTGACCTATGATCCGAGGCGGAGCGGGGGGCATGGGGGCACTCGCCCCCGGCCGAAATGCGGTGGAAAAAAATTTTTGCCCCCCATATTTTTTATATATGTATATATATAATTAACTTCAAGATTAACACCGAGTGAGTGGTGTGGTTCGGTGGTAGAAGGGGTGAAGTTAAAGCCTTTGGTGTTTCCTTTCAAATCCGTGTTCGAGCCGCTACCTACATTTTCAATTAATTTTTATTTGTCCTCCATCTTTGCTATTCTCTCTTTCTCTCTATCCATTTCTTTTTCTTAACAGGTTTTGTTGTTCTCTTTCTCCTAATTTCCTCACATTTTTTCAATCTTAATTAATTAGTTAGGTTTTCCCATTTCTTAATTCTTTACATTATTAACTAAAATACATTGTATTTCATGGATCCGACCCATTTTTTACTTGTCCGACCGAAATTTTTAGCCTACTGAAACCAAAACCTAACTGCAACAAAGGGTGATTAGCTGCTTATGAATGATATCCGTTTCAATTAAATTCATTTCCAATGCCCACAAGCATCTAAACGGAGGAATCAATCCAATAACTCAAATTATATTATATTTCATTTTTGGTTCACTTGTTGATTCACTGTATCAATACACAAACAATTGACACCAAAAAATATTTTCACTTAAAGGGAGGGGGTAGCTTCTTCTGTATGATTTCCATTTCTATTCAAATTCATTTCCAATGCCCACCAGCATAATTCCTAATAATTCGTAAACGGAATTGATCCAATTAAAGTTTACAATTCATTTTCCGCTCACTTGTCGATTCCATCCAAACATTCACTGGTTTTAGTATCAATGGGATCAATTAGGCATTCAATTTGACAAACAATTGAGATCAAAGACTAGAAGACTGAGAGAGAAATGTGAAAAGGAGGTTACCTCTGAGCCCGATCTGTAAGAATCTGCTGGAGATATCGCGAAGGAGATTGCAAAAGTATCATTGATAATACCAATCGGCTTATGCTCTCTCTCTCTCTCTCTCTCTCTCTCTCTCTCTTCCTTTCCCTTTGATTTTGCTCTTGCTAGACGATTTGTTTTGAGAATCCGTATGCTGTGTAGCGGTACAATTCATTCTCACAATTACAATTTAAGCCTTTACTATTTGCACAAAATAAAGATAATTTGTTAATTAAACAGACAAAAAATTTTGGAGAAAACTTGTTTCTTCGTAGTAAGTTAAGAAAAATTACGTTTTCAAATATATCGATTTGGTGTTTTAAAGACTAAATTCACTATTTTAAGTTATAAACTCGCTATTTTATTTTCTAGCTTAAACTCATTGTTTTAACGCCTAAACTCGCTATTTTATTTTATAGGTATTTTAAGGCCTAAACTCAATACTTTAAGGTCTAAACTTGATATTTTTAAAGATGAAAATGGATTTTTTTATAACTTATAGAGAAACAGATTTTTCCTAAAACTTACTCTTAAACAGATATTATGATAATGATAAGTAAGACAAGAAAGAGAAAAGTAGGTAGAAAATAAAAATTGAATATCATTATAAACATAACATGTGAATCTCATTAATATAAAATATAAAGTAATAAAATATTTTTATTTTAAAAAATGTGTTATTTGTAATTTGTAATAAGACGTTATATAAGAAGAAAATTGTTATTTACCCTCGCAATGCTAAGTCTACCTAACCTTCAACACTAGTCACATCACCCTTCTCCCTATTTTACCCCTTTCTTCTTCAGTCCACCCACCCTCCACCGCCAGCCTCCATGTCCACCTCCATCATGCTCTTCCGCACCATGTTCGACCAACTAATCCCTCGCCCACTCCAACACCACACCCCCCTCCACCCTCCGCCTCTTCTGGAAACCCAAATCGCCTCTCCTATTATTGGTCATCGCCAACATCACTACAACATCTTCTCTAATTAACAATTCAGTAACAGGGAATAGAGGGACAGTATGAGGTCAATCCAACATAACGGAATAAAAAATCAAAATTCAGAAAAGCGAAATCATAAATCAAAACCCAGAAAAACGAAATCAAAAACCAAATAAAAAAACAGAATCAAACATCAAAACTCCAAATTAGACTTTTCTACTAATCACAAACACGAATTTGATCCTAGTTTTTCAGATTTGATTTTACGCTTGGTTTCAAACAAAAATAAGATGAGAAGGCTTCAGATCTAGAATTAATGGTGAGGGAGATGGAGAGGAATACAGACTGTCAAGGGGGAGAAGAGGAACAGTCACCGTGAAGTATCTATGGAGTCGGCGGCGAAAAATGGTAGGAAGGGGATAGGGACGGCCATGGAAAAATGAAGAAAAGGGTAGGGTCAAGTAGGGGGTAGAGAGAGAGAGAGACGGTATGTGGGAGAAGAGAGATGGTGGAGAGGATATGGTGTTGGAGTAGGCGAGGGATTAGTTGGTCGAACATGGTGAGCATGATGGAGGTGGACATGGAGGCTGAGAGGGTGGGTGGGTTAAAGAAAAAAGGGGTAAAATAGGAAAAAGGATAGTGTGACCAGTATTGAATGTTTGGTAGACTTAGTATTGCGGAGATAAATAACAATTCGAGCAAGTTTTGGGAGAAACTAGTTTCTCCGTAAATTATAAAAAGTCCACTTTTTTTTTACTTGCAAGTAGTTAGCGAATATTTAGGAACAGTTTATAAAACAGGATTTTCTATAACTTAAGGAGAAACTAGTTTCCCCCAAAATATTGTGTAACAATTCTCTATAAGAAAAGATGTAATTTGCAGTGGACAGAGGAAGTGTATGTCTTCATGATAATGGTAAAAGCCCCTTTGAGAGCTTTTTTATTTCTTCCATAAGCCACATCATTTTTAAATTTTAAGTTAATAATTAAAAGCTTAATTATTTCTTCACAATTATAGAGCTTTTTTTTCAGTTTGGGAATTGGTGAAAATCAATAATGATAGTAACAAGTATTTTCTCCATCGTGATTTAATATTTTCTAATTTAACTTTGCATAGTGATTAAAAAAATGTTATCAATATAAAAAGTAAAATATAAAAGAAGAAGTTGATAAGAAATAGTAAGTAGGTTGTTATTTAAAATGTAGTAAGTGGGTCTAACTGTCCCTTTTAGGGATAAAACAAACTAAAAATTTTATTTTGGTACAGACTAAAAAGAAAACTAAAAAGCTTAAAGCATAAGGGATAGAGTAGCGTTTTGTAAAAAGAGTTACTACTTAGGCTCCGTTTGTTTCGCGTAAAATGACTTCCGGAAAATGATTTCCTGTAAAATGTTTTCAAGAAAATGAAAATGTTTTCCGAAAAATGAAATAAACATGTTTTCGGCTATTTGGTAAGGAAAATATTTTTCAAAAAAAAAAATCATGTATTCAAACATGTTCAAGTGTACGTTCACAAAATTAAGGGTTGAGACGGTTTGTTGTACAATTCGCAACCCTAATAATTCTGATATATTATACTTCCAGTTACGTCTATATAACATATGGGAAATTCATTAAGAACTCAAGAAAAATTGAACATAGATTATTTCGATTTTAGTTATGTCCTCAATTGAATCTAATTATCAAAATAATAGTCAACATATTAATAATCCACGCTAGTGCAATAATTTATATTCAAGTAATTTAAAGGTCAAATGTATCTTAACATACAATTGAAACCTAAAAACAATATTAAAATTATTGAGATGAACAAGAACATGATTGATTGGAAGAATTAAATCATATTTAGCATAAAAATTCAATAGTTTTTATATCCAATTCATGAATCAAAAGAATTTAGCTAATAAAAGCCATAAAAGCGAAAACTAAAAATAAAATTAAAAATATAAAAACCTGCAACTTGAATCTTGAATCCTTGCTAAAAGCTTGAAAGGAATAATAAAAATAAACCTAAAAAGTGGCTAGAGTTGGATATTTATATTTGGGAGGAGAGGGTATTGAAAATTAGAAAACAATCACCAAATCTTAGCAGAAAATGAAAACAAACATTGTTGGAGGTGGGGGGGGGGGTTGCGACCGCTCCTAGGAGAGTGGAAAGACTACTCATGTTTCGGTATTGTGGGTGGGCCTCCAAACCTCGTGTGGTGCGGTCGCCCTCGTACAATGTCGACTTGTACATTTCTCAAACTTTCGAATGTTATAACTTTTTGTACATACTTCGATTTGGACGTGCCACATATTATTGGAAAGTTCTTAACGAGTACCATCCAACGATATTGGTTGCTCAAGGTCACATCCTTATCATCCTTCTATTATTTACATTCTTTCCTCATTCGCCGGCCCACTCTTAATCGTTATTTTTTGTACTTTTTAATATCATAATTCATGCAATTCTCATTCTATTCCATGTACTTATAAACATTTCAAAAAGACATTAAAACACCCGAGATTAAGCACTAAATAAGTTTTAGAACATATCATTTTAATGAGTAGAAACACATCTATCACACATCATTCATAGCCCCTTAATTAGGTGACTTTCATTTTTCTTTTCTTAGCTAATACTATTAGTTAATAATATTATTCACCATATAGATTAACTGTTACTATTGATAGTATTAGTTGATAATAACAGTGAATATAATAGTGAATATATGTTAACTATTATTATTAATAGTATTAATTAATCGTAATAGTTATTATTATTAGTTAATAATAATAGTTACTATATACTCCCTCCGTACTCATACTCAATTCGTTTAACCTGCGACAAAAAATTATGCCGAAATTATAAAGTAATCACTTATAAAAATAAAATTACAGGTCAACCCACCAATACGCTTACCCGAACCCGTAGAAATCATTCTTCCCTTCCACCCCCATGTTTTATGGGGAATGTTCCCTTTTCTCTGGGTTTAGTTTTTCCTCTACTTGTGCTCTTCATTGTCCATTCTCTTTCGCTACTTTCCTTGTGCGCATCAGTGCCCATTGTCACACATATCATGCCTCTTTCACGTCTTTCGTTGTTCACAACGAAATAAAAAAGGGCAAACTCCGGTGCGCCAAGCGCTCCCCGCCAAGCAGGGGTTGGGAGAGGGAATCAATAATATGCATTACAACTGCTATACCTCGACCTGGAATCGTTGCAGCTAAGATTTTGTCCTAGTACTTCTAGTTATGTAAAACATGCACTAATGAATGTTACGGTAATAAAATATCAATCAGAAAGACAAAATATAAATAGAAAGGAGGACCCTCTCTCACCCCACTTCCATACCCAGTTTTGTTTAATACAACTGGCTGTTCCGCTTAAAAACACCGGAATCCACCTCTCTATCCTATGGTTAATCAAGTCAACCCGACAAGAAGATGCTGCTAGCCACACCAACACTACCATTGCTATACATAAAACCAAGTAGAAAACGCAAAAAACCCATAGCAAAACTGATGAACCCGACCCCACATCAGCCAGGTGGTGGGGGATAAAACAGATAACCTATGAAAAATCGCATAAAAAAAATACCCTTTCCTCTCCCCCCATCAAGCATGCAGACCGTTTCCGTTGGTGTAAATGCCATCAAATGGTATGTTGACACCTCTGTTTGCATTTCCGTATCGGTGTGGTGATCCTGCTGATGTTCCATTGCTAAATGCATTTGCTTTTGGGACACCCTTTTTCAAAAGGGTATCCAATTGCCCACTGGCTGCTGCTACAAGACCTGTTTTCATCAAATGATACATATAAATAGGTTGTTCAGAGTATCATATTTTCATTGGCATGTGAGCAGTGGTGAACCCAGAAATTTATTGGAAGGGGTTTAAAATTATAATACTAATGGTATGTTTTCCAAAATTAAAAGGGGGAGGGGTCAAATTGCAAAAAATAATGTTTTTGATCATAAAATGTTATTTTTCTGAAATGCATAGTAAATATCTTAAACAATCGTTCCAGGTAAGTATAGTTCACCCAAGAAACAAATGCTAAATAAGTACCTAAGAAAAGAGCGGATGGTTTTCCTGGTCTAGACTTGAATTCAGGATGGAACTGGACACCGACGAAATATGGATGACAAGGCAATTCAATAATCTGTAGATGACCAAAAAGTAAACTCAAAACCAACAAAACTATGTAATATCAAAGTACCGAAGCAAAATATGGATGACACGGCAATTCAATATAAAGACAACCTACCTCCATCCGCTGGCCACTTTCATCTTTGCCAGTGAACAAAAGACCGGCTTTTTCAAGCTGTGAAACTATATCTGGGTTCACCTAGAGAATATTAAATTATTCTTTAGCCAAAATACCATTTCACGAGGCACTTTTATTCGATAAATTATATGGCACACAAAACTGTCATGGAGTATACAAGAAATATATCCAGTAGCAGGCACACACGTATAAGATAATGATCATGCTAGTTAAAGATACCTCATATCTGTGCCGGTGTCTCTCGTCAATGTAGCTCCTATCACCATATCTGGTACAACACATAATTCATCATGTTAGTCGGGTAAGGTAAGAACAGCTATACTGTTCAAAGAATTTGAATTATTGAATACAGCCCATAAGTTCATATTTGATCGCCATCAACACATAAAAATAACAATAATTTTCCATGATTGCATCTTGTTCAACACATATTAATGACTAATAAATTCGTAAACGTGGGGAACATTTATAAATACTACTCACAGTTTTGCAGATTTGCAGTCTGTAACCTGAAAAAATGTCCTCCTAGAACCCAGACGCATGGTACCACCCATATGAGTTTTTGAACCCTGTAACAACAAATATTATTCATCATTCCCGAAAGATTGATGCAAGAAGATAACTGGGTGATGATAAAAGGGGCAAATCTTTTAAATAAGAGAAAATTGAAGTCAAACCTCTGGCATAAATATAACACAAGGATTTTGAGTGTTGCGATCAAACTCAGTGCTGTTTGCATCTTGCAGTCCAAGAACAGATCGTGCATACTCGATGACAGCAGTTTGCATTCCTAGACAGATTCCAAGGTAAGGAATTTTGTTTTCACGAGCATATTTTGCAGCAATTATTTTCCCTTCAACTCCTCTGTCACCAAATCCTCCAGGAACAAGAACAGCATTTGCAGCCTAAAGATGAATGATGCTTGTCAGAATGCTCATAATGTATCGACTCGATCATAAAATGTTATATAAAAGTAATTATTGCGTGTAATGAATCCATTCAAACTGTACATCGCACAAACCTTTAAGGAACTCCAAGCAGCTTTGTTAATTTCCGGATTCTGCGAGCAGAAAATGTCTTTTAAATTGGGATTAGAGCAATATAGAAAGATGAAAGACAATAAAGCAGATAATAACCTCTTCTGCAGTTGCATCTTCAAGGTCGCTGGCAGAAACCCAATCTACAATTAGTTTCCTGCGGCAGGCAACAGAAGCATGTAGAAGAGCCTGCAAACAAGAGAATGCCAAAAAGAACGAGAACGTCAATCTTGATATCATTTTTCAAAACAGATTTCATCAGAGCAAAACATGGATTCATTTATATTGCATGGATATAAAGCTCATTAAACCTTTTAAGAACATGTTAAAATAAGCAAGTCATAAATCCTAATCATTATCAAAACTCTGCTGCTATCTAGTATTTGGGAAGAAACACAAAACCAATACAACAAAAACAAAAATAACAAATGGCAACATATGTAGTATGCATGTGATGGTAAGCCCTGACTTCATGTCCACACACTAGCTTGGAACGGATTTATAAAACCCTATCTCTTTTGGGATTAGGTACTACACTTGTCCCAAAATAATGAATTGTCCCAAAATATAACCCTAAATGATTGTTTACCAAAAAAAATCATATTTCATTTCATACATGCAAAACTAAAAGTTGGATAGTGGAAAGCAAGAATATTTATGAATTTTTACTATTAAAAGTCAACCATTACATATTGTCCCAAAAATAAGAAAAGGTCATTCATTTTGAGACGGAGGGAGTGTATCTAATCTCCAAATTCATTCACCCATAGACATGAAAATCTTTTGACAAATTGTTCTTATATATACAGCTTCTTCACCCATACTAACTGCACTTGAGACTTGACCCATTGCAAACAGCGGAACAAACAGCCATCTATACAGCATTAGCTGTTAAATCCAATTTGAGAAAATAGACATGTACCGGATAGACTCGAAGTTAGCATGCCCAATGGGAAGTGTTAGAGATTTCAATCACCCATGCCCAAGTGTCAATAAAACCTAGGTCATTAAAGCAGGAGACAAAGACCCACCTTGTGTGAAAGATATATCATGCTGATTTACGTTTTCTAATGTTAAAGAAGGACAACAACTGATATTCCCGCTATTATACAAATGTGATTTGTTTGAGTTTACCTTTTTGGAAACAATAAATAATAATGTTCCCAAATAGGTGAGGCCAACATAAAGGCATAGACTAGACATATCGCAAAGGGGACAAAGAACCGCTTTGTGTGTGTTCACATTCTACAAAATAATGAAGGAAGTACTACAATTGCAAATGATGAAATCAACCGCTGTAGGGTGTCCATAAATCTTCTTAATAAATGAGAATTTACTCGAAGACCATGCAAATAAACACAATTACCTTCAGGACAGATAGGTATGAATCTGAAAGACCAGTATATTTTCCAACCATCGCAACTCTGACCTGTACATTGAGTTGCATGAAACCTTAGGAACCATGGACACAAAAAGCAAAGCAAAGCAAATCATACAAATCTGGGTGCTAAACATACTGGCTCTTGCAACATGTCACAAATTTGTGCCCTTTGTGTCCATTCTCCCAGAGCAGGTTTATGAGTTACACTGTACACCAGAGGCAATATAATGAGGGAGCAAGAAAAATACACAGCAAAAGAATTATAAAAAGATTGACTGTGATGATACACGCCAGCATAAAAGAACAAATGAGAGACCTGAGGTTCAGCACTTTCAGTATTGCTTCATGAGCCTTCTGGTCCTAATTCAGAGGGAAAAATAACAATATAATCCCCATAATAAAAACAATCTATCAAAAAGATGATCATCAAATGTGCACTTTCAGGACGTACTCGCAAGAGCAAAGGAATGCGCCAGATATTGGAAACATCGTAGAGAGTTAAAATATTTTCCGCCTGCAAACAAGGAAAGAGAAAGAGACCGATTACTTAACGGTAAGAATCATGAAAAGGAATTGGAATGTCTAATGGTCGCAAATATAGCAAGAAAATAACAGAATGCTATGATCACTTTACCCGAACTTGGCAAAAGCGAGAGAGTTTTTCCTTCACGTTTTCATCAAGTTGCTGAAAATGCATTGACATTCAGAGGTAAGCCAATGAATGGAAAACCAGAAGCATTCTGTGCACGTGTATGCGTGTCTACATTTGCTCAAATTTAATTTCTACGTAAGCAATAAAAGAGATAATAGAGACCACTGTGCTCCGGCAAGCTAATAAGTTTGGAGTCAATCCCAGGCTCCTTAGTCCCCTAACACTGTGCTGGGTCGGCTTTGTTTTCTGAACAAATAACAAAGTTGATTAATACGGAGTATGACGAAAACATTTCTATTAGTTTATATGATATCCTAGTACCACGATACTTACTTGTTCACCAACCACATTCAAAACAGGCACAAGACTGACGTGAATCAAGCAAAAGTTACCAGCACCTGTAAAAGGACACATTAATCATGGATGAATTTTTAGTTACCTTTTCCCCAAAAGACTGCTAAAGTGTTGGCTTTTCTCTTTCAATATAACCAGAAATTAGTGATTCGCATAATATTTACCAACGCGGTATGAGAATTGTCCAAGAGCCTCAATAAACGGCATTGATTCAATATCTCCTGCAAAAAGAAAATGTTGCTTTAAATCCAACCAAAAGCCCTAAAAATCATGTTAGCATAGTGATGACATTGCTACTACCATACCTATAGTGCCACCCAATTCTATGACACATACATCAGGTGAACCTTCTTTCCCATCCACTGGTATAGCTGCTACACGCTCAATCCAATCTTGAATGGCGTCAGTGATATGAGGGACAACCTAATCAAAAGAAAGTGATATTTATATCATAAGATGTGATAAAGCTAAGAAATAGGAACCAGCACCAGACAAGTACCTGAACCGTCTTCCCCAAATAATCCCCCTTCCTCTCCTTATCAATGACCGACTATAGCAAATAAAAAAGAAAACAAAAAAGATATTAGATTCAAAAGTGCCAATCGTACTGATCTTAGAGGTCTCCGCGCAATTTATCAGAAGATAAGCATATGTAGTAAGTTCCAACACTTGCCTGATAAATTTTTCCGGTGGTTATGTTATTATCTCTGGTAAGCTTGATATCTAGGAAACGCTCATAGTTTCCAAGGTCCAAGTCCACCTTCAAATACAAGTATGATGTTAGAGTTGTTTCTGCTACTTAAATATTCAAACTTCCTGCATCGATTTGTTGCAAAAGTTTAAACCTAAGTCATACAGGATGCAAATTAGATGATGATAGCAAGGATCCTTATTAAACCCCTGAGATACGTGACAATTTTGTTGTTTTAGAGAAGAAAATGATGGCTGCTTTTCATTGTGAGTAAACAACACACACAATTTGGTATCTGAAAGGTTCGGCCAACTAGCTTGCTAGTTGCTATGCCACAACCTTATCTAAGCTTTCAGAGCAAAATTTTGGAAGTTAAAAGATATAACAAATAAAATATGGAGAATTAGCTTGCTCAGTTGTCCTTTCTCTGTCTGAGAATACAGAGTTGACCCCTGATACAACTTGTGTCTAGTTCAATTTACTCCCTCCATTCCACTCAAAGATCCTTGCCTTTAATATTTGGGAAATTGGGACCCTCACTCAAAGAATCTTGCTTTAATAAAAGACTAAAAAGTCAAGAGTTGTCAAATTCATCCTTGTTATATAAAACTATAGTGATATTAAAATTCATGATGTTTATGTATTGAAATGCTTAACTTCCAAGCACGGATTTTTCTAGTGAAACAATGGAGTATAGCAAGAATAAATCTTCTTGCTAAGTAGAATAGAGAACCCTACAGTATGATGTCAATCTAAAACCGGAAATTTGGGCTTCCAAATAGCACAAAATGGTGTCCTTGCCTCTTGAACTCTAAAGAAACGAAAATAGGAAAATCAGGCGGCTACAGAAGGGTTATGGAAGAACATTATTACCTCTCCTCCATCATCCAATACAAATACTTCTCCATGCTCAAACGGGGACATTGTTCCAGCATCCGTGTTCAAATAGGGATCTGAATGATAAAGAAAAGAACAGAATAAGCAAACAAACATAAATAATAGATTAATCAAGAAAAAGAAACAAGAAAAAACAAGGACTACAACAAGAGAGTCAGCACATCTTGTTAAGGATAAAATATGGAGTAAACAAAGCCAGAACTATCCAAAATCCAAATAGGCAGGCAAGTGGAAAAGATCAAGAAATCATATAAGTCGCCCTGAAACTATCTGTCACCGGTGACATGGTAGCATTGTTCAACAAAAACCAAAATGAAACTGAAGTCAATACCAATTACTATACCTCAAATGATTCTTCAGTCCCACAAGCAAAAACACAACCCTTTAATTTCATATGAAGAAAAACAAATCTTCCTTTTTTTTTCTAAGAGATTCCCAGAAAAGTTTTGTACCTAAACATGTAGAGGGAAAGAAGAAGCTAAATATGGAGAATATGACTGAAAAAAGAAGAAGTTAAAAGTGTTTTTTTAGCTGATTGTTTTCATTAACCCCAAGAAAAAAGAAGTTAAAAGTGTTTTCTTTTATTAGCTGATTGTTTTCATTAACCTCAAGAAAATGACCCATTTTTCATACATTGGTCATAAAAAGTGAAAAGATTAATAAATTCACACCAATAATCAAATACTAACATCTAGTCTCAAAATTGTATCAAGCTTTCCCTTCTCTATTCGAGTACAATACACGAATCAAAATACCAATGCTAATTCAATCTTCTCCTTGCCCATTCCAGTACAGCAGATGAAACATAATACTAAAATTAATCAAATTATAATGAAATTAAATTAAATTAAATTATATGATAACAAGAAGAAAGGGTATTATGACGAGACCAATTTTAATGGAGGTAACACGAAGGCCGCAGGCCTGAAGAATAAGCCCAATACTGCTAGCAGTCACCCCTTTGCCGAGTCCACTCACCACTCCCCCTGTCACCAACACATACTTCATCCTTCTTTCTTTCTTCTTCACTCAACAACAAAGAAAAAATCCAACTTTCGACGAAAATTACGATGATCAAAACTTGCCCTCTTTCCTGCTCAAAAAAAAAAAAAAACCATACAAGAACAAGCTTATTCACACAGATTTATAAGCAATTACGGCATTTTCGCCAACAGAAGAATAAACCCAAATGGGAAAAACCCTTACTCTGTTAAATGTAACTCCTTCCGACCAATAATTTCAGGCAAGAAATCCGGTGCCGGAGCTTCTGCAGTCTACTCTGGATAAAGGCCAAAAAAACAGGCGCTAACTGTGTGTAAATATATAATTTGAGAGAGGGTGGGGGAAAGGGAATGGAGGGAGGAGGGTAATGTGAGAGTTTAGGGTGAGGGAGGTTGAAGAAGAGCTATGGCGGCTTTATATAAAGGAGAGAGAAGGAGAAACATTTATGGTTATACCCAATAAGTCCCTTAAAACCCAACCCCTTGAGAACCCCCTTCTCGTTTGGTTTTTGCCCTTTTAGCTCAATACCAATTTCAACCTAAAAAAACCATGGCCTCAGCTTCAATTGCTTTGCATGTCGGCTCATTTCTGTTGCCTTTTACAAGACCTGGCCTACCTCATATATGCCCACCCGCCCCTCTCATGTTATGTCATCCTAGTACCGACGTCCCGTCTTTGAGTGGGCAATCGCACACACGAAGAAGGTGGGATTTGATTTTTTTAAGTGATAACCGATGAAATCGTTGGAATTTGACTGAATTGAATTGATAAAAGGTAGCGTTTGAAAACTGATTTCTAAATTACTGAAACTGTTTGAATATATGGGATTCATCTTAAATTAAATTATTATTATTAATTGCTCATTTTCAAAAAGAATATACGAGATTGGTGTTGTACCAATATTCTTGTTTAGATTGGTGCTATATCAGCCACTATATAAGAAAAAAAGGAAGGAAAGGGGCAAAGGAGCGGTATAAATAAAGGCTATTGGACCGCATAATGCGGTTGCATAGATTGTCTGAGAGGGATTCGAGCGCATAAAGAGCTGACATTGGTAATCTGAGGGTGATGAGCTCAGATGGTGTGCGAGCATGATTGATCTGGGAGCTATGCGGGCACACGAGGCAAGCGTATGAGGTGAAATACCATTTTGGGCCCAATTCGAGAATCTATTTGTTCATTAGTTTAAAACTATCTCTTGTATCCATATAAAAAGAACACAAAATCTAGGGAGAAACGCGTTTCTCCATAATTTATGGAGAAACGGGTTTTTTCCATCGTTCCCGTCGAAATGGCACGTTCGTTCTATACAGCCCCAATTTTCTAGGTTTTGCAATTGAAACAAAATCTCTCGCCACCACAACTGTTTTAGCGTCACTCGGTTCGTTCGTCCAATTTGCTTTATCACTTTCATTGATTTTTGACATTTGAATTGAACCCACTTCAAATTTCTTGTTATTATCCAACCCCCAAAGAATCCTGTTGAATGGATTTGGAATTAGTAAAGTTGGGTGTGAATTATGCTCAGAGGAGGAAGAAATGGGTTGTTCACAGCAGCTGCTAGTGGTTTTCTCGGGTACAATGCATATAGGGTTTATCAATTACCTTCTGTTGTTATGAAGAGGAAGAGGCTGTTAAGATTCTTGAGTGCTCTGGGCTTGATTAGGTTCTGGATATCCAGAACCTTTTAATAGGATATCCAGAACCTTTTGAAAGTATATCCAGAAATTTATTAAATGTTTCTGGATATAAGTTTTAAGGTTTAGGATATCAATTATAAAGCTACGGATATCCGAACTCTTTGAAAGGATATCCGTAACCTTATGTAAGTGATATCCGTAAATTTAGAATTGGCTTACGGATATAAGTTTTAAGGCTTCCGGATATCCATATTCAATGTTACGGATATCCGTAACCTCGCGAAAGTGATATCCAGGATCGAAATTTGGTCTTGGCCTTGGATTTGGTCTTAAATCTTTTTTCTGGATATCCGTCCCAAAGCTTCTGGATATCAATCCCAAAGCTTCTGGATATCCAGAAACCCGTTTCTCCATAACTTATGAAGAAACGCGTTTCTCCCTAGACCTACTCTAAAAAGAAAGTGACACCATAAAAATCATTGTATCGCCATAAACCAATTATATTAGTGCAAGATCCTGATCGGCTTGGTTGTACCTCAAACCAGTTATTCAAATAGATGAATCGAGCTAAAAAAGTAGTTTCTTTTATTATTCTTGTTAGTGTGCTTGGTTGATTGTATTTACATATATAGTTGCTAATTTAGTTTTCAATAGTGTAAATTTTGCAATCCCCTACCCAACATTATCAATTTGTTTCAATCTAATGTAAAATCAGTTAAAAACTGACTTTCATTAAATGAGTCATGTGCCTCGCACACGAATTTAAAGGAACAAAATAGACATTTAACATTGGCGTAACTCATTTTTTTAATTAAAGTTAGTTTTTAACTAATTTTTTAATAAAAAGAAGAAATTATCTTTTAAATACAATTAATATTACATTATATCTGTTGAATAATAAAATAATTGTTCTATTTTTTAAGGAAAATAATTATTCTCTTAAAAAAAGTGCAAATATGATAATTATATTTTCATTGAATTATTTATATATTTTTTAACTCTAATGTTGATAATTATTTATTTTGAAAAGTAATACTTCCTTCGTTCCGAAAATTTAGATCTATTTTAAATTGATGATCAACTTAATTGAAATTTGGCATAAAAATATGAAAAAAAAAATCTCAATTAAATATTAAATTGAGAGTTTTCTATGGGAATGTGTTCGTTTATATATTAGGAAATAGACTTTATTTTTAGTTAAATATCTATAGTATAAATCACATCATGGGTGAACAGTACTATGAACAGTACCAAATGTCAAATTTTCCATTTTGCCCTCACTAAGTTGTCCCTTTCCCATTTTGTCCTTTAAAAAAAAATTTAATTAAAAAAAAAAAAACACGTGTCCTCGGACACGAACTTTTACTAGTATTAGTTTAAAACAAACCTTACATGTTGAGGCTGTATGCTATGCTATGTTTAGCTTTAATTTAACATCAATATATATATATAGTTGCCATTGAAAATCATACGTCACTGTTTTTGCCAAATTAATCTAACTGATATTAGGTTCTAAGGTGGAAGTCGTTAATATTAGGGTCTAAGATGAGACTCTTGAGCCCGTCTCAATAATTATAGGGCCCTGTGCAAAGAACCCTCTTGCATCATGTAAAAATCGACCCTGAAATGGAATATAATGAATTTTACGAAAAATAAAAGTATGATAATAAAATCGAGTTTGGCCTTTGGAATATATTTAAAACCGAGTTTGGCCTCTATGAAATACTCCCTCCGTTCGAGTGTATACTTATTTCTTTTTTTTTTCGTTTGTCCTATATGAGTGTAAACTATCCAAAATGGCAAAGTTTAGATGATTTTATATTTAAGACTCATTTGTTATACTCATAACAATAATTTATTTACTATTTCTCTCACTTATTCTCTCTCCTATTTTTCTTTTCATGCTAATAATATATCATCTACTCATTCTCTTTTCTCTTATTATACTGTTATTTCTTAGTTATTGTGCCCAAAGTTTTGATCTACACTAACGTAAAATGGAGACAAAGATAATATATAACGAGAGTCGAATCTAAAGAATGGAGGAAGAAAAAGTATATTCCAAAAATAGGATGAAGGTTAATGTAAACGGAAGTCTTGGTCTTCCATTATCTTCTTTCCGAAAGTCTTTGGATAAAAAGGAGTTTTGGGGATTAAAGGGAAAAAGTAAAATGAAAAAAGATGCAGATAGGGTGAAATCTCAAACCACCCAAATGGAAAAACCAAGAACAGTTAAAACGGAATAAGGTATTCTTCACCTTCAAGTCATCAGTCATGTTCCCTAACGCATCAAAATATCTTAATATTCGATCCGTTTCAAAATAAATGATCATTTTATATTATTTTTTTATTTAAAAGTTCTTTTAAATAAAGATTTCTTTAGATAAATAAATGCATAATTCATTTTGATATTCATTTTCAAACTTTTAATTTTGCAAATATATAGTAAATCATGAAAAATAATTGATAAAAATCATATAGGGATATAGTGTTTTGAAGAAAAAAATTCAAAACATCATTTATTTTGAAAAAAAAAAAAGTCATTCAATTTGATTTAGGTAGGGAGTATAACATACTATGTCTATCCCATAAAAAGACAATTCTAAATTTTAGAATATATTTTATTAAACTTATATAAATCTATTTATTAATTTATTTGTCATCGATAATATATTTTATGTTGTATTTGTAAAAAGTTTTGAATTTTATTTTATTATGACAATTATGATCGAGCCAAAATGGGTGTAAATCAGCCCGTTTGCAGTAGTGGATATCTGGCTTGATGGTATGTCACCTGAGGTCAATGAACTGTTGGACAGAACGTGGGCACGTTACGGACAAGACGTGGGCACGTAGTGTGACCGCGCGACCGCATCAACAGGAGCGTGAACGCACATTTTGTCAGAGAATTGGCGCGATCGCGCGCTCCATATAGAGCGACCGCGCCTAACAGTTTTGTGGCAGATCAAGGAAGGATTCTTTAAATTTGAGAAATATTATGTTTCCTTGTTATGATTTCATTTTTGAAAAGTTTATAATAATTCTTTAAACAAATGAACTCACTTTTACACTTACAACAACTTTTTATTTACCATTTTTTATCCCAATTTCTCTTTTTTACCTTGTTTTTTCATATTTACACCACTTATATATGTTTACTTAATTCAAGTGGCCAATCATATAATTTGAAATGAGACAGGGAGAGAACTTTCTTAAAATGAAAGCATTTTAAATATTTTTTTAATTGAAATTTACTTGTATACTTACAAATTTTATATTATTAAAATATTTTTTAAAATTTTGTATTTAAAAAATAAAAGTACAATTTTTAGTGAGATGAAAGTTTGTATAAAATAAAATAAATATAATATAATATTATACTAACAACTACTACCTCCGTTCCACTTCAAAAGTCCTACTTTTCTTTTTTGTCCATCTCAGACTAAGAATCATACTTTGCTTTATTTCTAAAATGGCAAATAATGAATAATATTTTGGACATTTATACCCTTTACTTTTCATAAAGAGTAGGTCTTGGGGGAAACTAGTTTTTTACTAACATTATAAAAAGTCTTGTTTTAAAAACTGAAACAAAGGCACGTACAATTTTTTTAAAAAATAAAAAATAAGACTTTTTATAATATTTGGGGAAACTAGTTTCCCCCAAAATTTTCTGTTTCATAAAACTACAAATAAACCAATACTCATTATACTATTTTTTATTCATTTGAATCATAAATATTATTTTGGACAATTATATTCCAAACTCACTTGTCATTATTTACTCATTTTTTTATATTTTCTTAATAAATGTGTAAACACTAATTATTAGTCTTTGACTAGGACGACAGAGTAGAAAATATACTCCCTCCGTCCCAATAGTAGCTTCCCATTTTGCCATTTTGGGTGTCCCGTTAATAGCTTCCACTTTACTTTTTTGGCAAAGAAATCTTTACTATTCCCTCCACTCATTCTCTCTCCTCCATTATTTTTTGGACAACTCTTATTGGGACGGAGGGAGTAATGACAAATCCGCAATTAGGTACTTTTTTTTTTTTTTTTTTTGATTACCCAGTGTTCCCAAGCCTTCGTGGATCAATCCCGACCACTGCGCACCGCCCCGCATTATCTTTGGCGGAGGTAAATCGCGGTATATGCGAGGCTAGGGTGGTGACAGACCCTTATACTCCTGGCCCCAAGGGAACCCTCCTACAACGTGGCAGTTGAACTTATCACACTGAGGTTCTGGCCTCAAGCAATGCCGTTTCCTTAACCGCACTGCGGATGTCTGCACCGGACTCCAAGACTCCTAAAATCCAATGAAAGAATTAAATCCACAAGATCCCCCGGGGGGAATCGAACCTCTGACCTCTCCGTAGAAAAGTCGGTCATGATACCACTTGGCCAGGAGACCGTTGGTAATCCGCAATTAGGTACTTTTTATTACAGGGGGAGGTGGTTTGACTGACTTTTTCTGGTAGGAAACAAACAAAAGATCGTGAGGTGCAGGGTCTACCTAGGACACAGTACACACGTGGTGCTGACATAGCACCATCTCCGCCTGCCGTTTCGCCGCTTAGATCTCATCGTCATCGTCGATTTAGGTTATGCGTGAGGGTGCCCACTTCTTGTGTGGTCCCCACCTCCTGACACACGTCGACACTGCGTGGAATTGCCACGTATGATCTGACGTTAACAATAAAACCGCTAACTAACGACCCGGTCGGTAGATAGTAGATACCCTTTTTAGCTAGCCTTTGGAGACAACGGAACGGAGCCTTCCTTGAATACAAAAGTAAAAATAAAAATACAAAAGTAAGATAAAACAAAGTCGTAATCCTTATGTTTATCTGTAATTATGAATTATCCGCTAAGATGATATTGTGGGGACCATTACCACGCAGAGGCAGATAAACAATAGGACGAGCAGAAAAATCGAAAAATCTAAAAAAATTGAAAAACTGAATCAATCACTTAATGGTTTGGTGTGGTTTTTTAAAACTCAAAAACCGGCTGAACCGATTTGGTTTTTGTTTTATATAAATAAACCGAAAAAAAAAAAATCAAATCGAACCGAAATTACTTTAACGCCGTCGTTTAATATACCATATACTCCCTCCGTCCCAGTCCACTGTAAATCAAAAAAAATGGCACACCAATTAAGGAATATTATTAAGATAATGAAAATGTGTGGTAGAAAATGAAGAGAGAGAATGAGTGGAGTAAATAGTAGGTTGGTTGAATAAATTGTGTGGTGGAGAATGAGTGGAGTTAATGAGTGGGTGGGGTAGGGAGAATATAAAATATTAAAGTACATTCCATTTATGGCAGTTTACACTGGGCTGGGACGGACCAAAAGGGAAATAAGTTTACACTGGGCTGGGACGGAGGGAGTATATATAATCGCTTTCTCTGTTTTTCTCTCATTCGACGTTCACATTTCACAATCCCTCATAGCGGCGACAGACCTGACCCTAAAATCAAGCGGCGATCTTTCTCTTGGCGTTGCCGTTGCCGTTCCGTTGTTACGTGAGAGCCATCGCCGACCACCACTCTTCCTAGTAAGTTTGAATGTTCATACGATTTCATCAATAAAGTATTATTTCGTTGAATTTTTGTTCGGGTTTATGCAATGAATCGATCAATCGAATTAGATTGATCGATTTCATTCTCCCTCCGTCCCACCTTAGTGTAGATTGGTGGTCAAATTGATCAAACTTTGACCAATAATTTAGCACAAAATAATTATTCTAACGAAAATCTAAAAATAGTTATTGTATCACAATTAAGATTATTTTCGATTTCAAGTTTTAGATTTTCATTAGGATAATTATTTTGGGCTAAAATATTGGTCAAAGTTTGATCAATTTGACCACCAGTCTACACTAACGTGGAATGGAGGGAGTATATCTTACCATACGTAAAACACAATTTTATCACTGGTCACTTTTTTAGCAATGTGATTCACTTGTCATATTCATAATAAATATTCACTTACTATTCTTTACTAGTATTGCACCCATGCGTTGTATGGTATAAGCAAAATTTTGTTATATTAACATATTTTGTTTAAATAATGTTATATAATTATAATATATTAATTATGAGTCCAAAATAATTTTACATTGAAAATAATTTATAATAAAAAGTTAAAACTAATGAAAGTATACACAGATTATAATTATTTAACCAACACAATAAATATTATAAATTTTGGAAGCTTTTTGTATAGACATATTTTGTAATGTGAGGAACTTCGGTGATTATTCCAATAAAAATTGGTATTTTAAAATATTTTTCCTTAAATGATTTATTTTACTATTCACAATATTTTGGGGGAAACTAGTTTCTCCCTAAGTTATAAAAAGTCCTGTTTTTTTAAACTGCTCTTATATTCGTCAAATATTTGCAAGTTGAAAAAAATTGGACTTTTTATAATTTATGGAGAAACTGATTTCTCCCAAAACTTACTCTTTACTATTTTGTTATTTTACTATTCATTATATAATTGTAAAATTGAAAATTTGAAATAGTAAGCGTATTTATGCATCTTTGCTAAAATAAATATTTTTAAAATATCCCTAAATCAAAAGTTTGATATTCATTTATTTTTTATTCTAAAAGGACAATTCATTTGAATTTGAAATATTCACTTTGGAAAAAAAAAAGATAAATATTCTTATTATTCACTTTTAAACATTTAATTTACGATAATAAAAAAATAGTGAAAGAAATTTAGTAAAAATGTTTAGAACAAAGCTTTTTATAAAAACAACAATTTTAAAACAAAAATTTCTTACATTGGAGTTTATTAAGAGACAAAGTGATAATGATTAAAACAAAATCATCTACTTAGTCAACGTATTTAGTAGCCTTATTATGACAACAATTGTATCGACTTTTGGTTCTTTTTATAATTTGTATAATTTTTATATAATTAAATAAACAAAAATCAAAATTAACAACTACAGTTAAAACTAATGTAACCATTTATCCAATTTTTTAGTGAAATAAACTCCCCAAAAAAAATAAATCTTAAATCAACACAAAATAATGGCTCCTTCGTCAAAAAGTGCATGACACCGAAAAGTTAGCAATGTCTTTTATGCATTAATATTTTCATCTATATAACGTGGGGATCAATAAATCCTGTAAAATAGTAAATAAATTAATAAGAAATAAAATAAACATGGAATAATAAAATTTCATCTATATAATGTAGGGTATCAACAAAAAAGTTCAGTTAGATTATACTCCCTCCATCCTATTATAAAATACACACTTACTATTTGCTCAGAAATTAAGGAAAAATGTTAGTGGATTGAGTTGTGAGTATGAAAAATGAGGTTGAAGAGAGAAAATGAGTTGTTGTTCTGAGTATGATATGCGAGTTCCATTAATATAAAAATAATAAAATATTTTCATTTTAGAAAGTATATACTCCATCCGTCCCACTCGACTTAGGACCAATTTTCATTTTGGGCGCCCCACTCGACTTATGACATCTCAAAATGACAAATTTATATTCAAAAATACTCACTTGTCATACTAATAACAACAATCTTCTTACTATGTCCCTCACTCATTCTCCCTCATATTTTACTTTTCATACTCACAATACCTACTTCACTCATTCTCTTCTTTTATTATATTAATATTTTTTAATTCCTGTGTCGGAAGAGAAAATTCTAAATCGAATTAGACGTAGGGAGTAGTTTGTAGTGGGATGCCCTTTGAAAAAAGTGTGTAGTTTTGTGGTGAGACAGAATGAGTATATTTTTTAAAATTAAATAAATAATGCCAAAAGTATCCATATTGATTATTTTTTTTTGTGAAAAAATCCATCTTGATGTTAAAAATAAAAAAAATTGTTGACGATAAGGATAAATAATTGATAAAAAGGATCTTGTTGAATTGAATATAAGCTCAATTATTTTGCAAGATATTTTAGTTTTTTTTATTTTCAAACATTTATTAGGACAACATTAAAAAGAGTCTCAGCAATAGTTTCTAGAATTATCACTATTTTGAAGGAAAAATCTTATTTTTAAATGTTAAGCATACCAAAAGTCACTATTCTCTTTTTATATATATACTCCCTCCGTCCCGGTAGAAGCGTCGCCATTTTAGGGGTGACACGCAAATTAAGAAAAAGTGTGGGAAGAAAAAATATTGTGAGTGTAATTTGAAAATAGGAGAGAGAATTATTGGAGGAAATAATGAATTTAAAAAGTGTTGTGAGTGTAGAGGAGTGAGAATTAGTGGAGGAAATAGTGGATGGGTAATAGAATATTAATAAAATATTTTCTTTTTAGGAAAGGGTGGCGCTTTAAACGGGACACCCTTTTGGATAAAAAGTGACGCTTCGAGTGAGACGGAGGGATTATAGATTACACTTTCTCTCTTCTATCTCAATTTTCATATTCAACACTTATTTCATTATATAATTTTTTTAATTTTTGTGCAAAATCAACTTTGTGCTTTTTGAGAAAAAGTATGAAAAATCAAGTAAAAACAAGATTTATTTTGGAAAAAAAGGTGATAGTGATGTATCATCCATTAAATTGATGTTGTCCACACCTACCGTTGATGACTCATTATGTCCTTTCAACCGTTTCTAAACCGTGTTAACTTACTAGGATTATCTCTTTCAATTAAATTAATTTTTTTAAGACCAAATCGTTTTTTTTTTTAACATAAAAAAATATCTTGCCTTGAAATTTCGTTTCAAATCTTCCAATAAAGTAAGGTCGGTTAAGATATGAAGTAGAGTGTTTAGTTAACTTTGACTCAATAAAAAAGTAAGTCATTTTCATTTTTGCGTGATTGACTCAATAAGAAATAAGAAATACTCTCTCCATCCCGTCCGAAAAGCCACAAATTTTTATTTTGGGCGTCCCTTTTAAAAAGGCACTTTCCCAAAAAGGAAAGTTTTTATTACTATTTCACCCACTCATTTTCTCTCCTACATTACTTTTACACTCACAACATTCTCTCTCCTGACTATTCCTCCCACTCATTCTCTCTCCTATTTAATTTTTCATACTCACAACATTTAAACTTTTTCTCTTTCCTACATCACTTTCCTTAATTTGCGTGCGAGATCCATTTTGTGACTTTTCGGGCGAAACGGAGAAAGTAAGAAATAAGAAAGTAAGACTCTATTTTGAAAATAATACGATTTAACAAATTCTTTCAACAAGCTCTATTATCTTCGTAAATACTTCCTCCGTCCCTAAATGTTTGTCCCATTTAACTTTTTAGTTGAACTTTGATCACAAATATATGACAATTTGATTATGTTCATGAAATTCTAAAAATTTCTATTGATGCACCATTAATAATATTATCAAAAACAACTTTTAGAATTTCATGAACATAATTAAATTGTTATATATTTGTGGTCAAAGTTTAACAAAAAAGTCAAATGAGACAAACATTTAGGGACAGTGGGAGTACATTATCAATAAAATACAAAATTAAATATTATATCTTTCTGTTGAAAAAATATGTTGTGAGTGAAGAAAATTGTGTATTTTCTTTACATGAATCGTTTTTCGTTTGATAAAGATTATTGTGGATTCATGTTCCACAACATGTGAACATTGAAATGGAATATCTGTATGTCCAATTTGATATCGAATGGGAAATATATTATCGATAAAATACAACAATAAATACTACTCCCTCCGTCCCAGATCAAGGGTCCTTTCTTATGAAAAATTTTAAAAAATGAATAAAGAATTGTAAGTGGGTAGAAGATTAGAGGAGAGAGAATGTAAAAGTTAAATGTGGGATAGGAAATAGTAGTTAATAATTGATTTTTTTATAAGTGTGTAGAAGATTAGAGGAGAGAGAATGTAAAAGTTAAATGTGGGATAGGGAATAGTAGTTAATGATTATTTTTTTTTTGTAAATATGTTAACATTATAAGGGTATAATGAACGATTTTTTTTGTAAATATATTTAAATTATAAGGGTGTAAATATCCGAAACACTGTTCAAAACTTGCCATTTATGAAAGGGACTCTTGAAGTGGGAAGGATCAAAAGGGAAAGTAGGACCCTTGAATTGGGACGGAGGGAGTATATCTTTCTGTTGGAAAAATATTTTGTGTGTGAATTAAATTGTGTATTTTTTTTTTAGATAAATCGTTTGACAAATATTGTTGTGAATTCATGTTCTAATACATGTGAACATTGAAATGCTATATCTAGATGTCCAATTTGAGATCGGATGAGAAAGATATGATATCTCAAAGTTGGTGGATTTAATGTGAAAATTTTAGTATTTTAACACCACTATTGATGTCCCATGATTTCTAGATTAATGAGGGATTAAGAGGGATCATTACCTTGGTATTAAGGGTTACAAAGTGAAATTAAATCCCATGAATACAATGTAATGACTCCCATATTAATACAATGGTTAATTGGGAATTAATCACATGGTTATTGAAGCTACAACTAGAGAAACCCACAACAAATGAAAACAACCTTTTCCATCAATCTTCCTCCTCCCCTTGGCAATTTGTTCATCTTCTTTCTTTGGCCTGCTAAAAATTTATCCATTGTGATTTTGTCCAAGCATAGTGAGATTCGCCGGAGATTCTAGTGTGCAAGAATAGTCTGGTCCGTCCATTTTATCTTGGGAGGCGACCGTCCGAAACAACCTCAAGCACATCTTGGTGATGGGGCGAATTTGTCTTAAAAAGAGTGTGTCACACACGACTCGGACAACATTAAAACGATAAACCTACGGTTATATCTTCTTGTTTAATTTTACGTTGTAAATTGTATTTCAATATATAATAATTTTTTTCTCTTTTTGTGCTTATTGTAAGATTTTGTCTAACACTTTCAACGTTCATATTCTCAACTTAGTTTCAACGAACTTTTTACCGTCCTGATTGTTCTTTTATGAGTCTAAAACTTGCTTATCAAATTTGAGTTTGATCCAACGGTTAACAAATCGGGAATTGCAATTTTACCACATCTGGTTATTGCAAGATTGTGCTGACATTATCTTCCCATCATTTCTTCCATCTCCTTACATATTTTCTCTCGTGGCTACCGATGTACCGAATTTCTCAAATCTCTAATATTTTCTCAAATATTGAATTAGTTTTAAGATTGTTAGACAAAATCTTAAATTGAGCACAATAGAAAAAGAATTACAATATAAATAAAATACAAGTTACAATATAAACTTGAATAAAGGGAAAATCGTACGATCATCGTCTTAATTTGCTTGAGTACGAGCCGTATGTGACACACTATCTTTAAGACTGATTCGTCCCCTCACTACACGTGCTCGAGGTTTCAGTAGACGTTAGTTTCACAGAATAGAACAGATGAACCGCATGCAACTCTAAACTTGAGCCTTCCGGAAAAATTGCATTATATTTGCACAAAATCACCATTGAACTTAAGCCAATAGGTCAAATGAAGAAAAAGAGCAATTTACAAGAAGGAAAGATGGAGATATTGATGGAAAAAGAAGTCATTTCTTTTGTTGTGTGTTTTCAACACTTATAGCTCCATCGATCAACTTTCTCATAAATATTCAATTAATCATGGTATTAATATGGAATTTATTAACTTATATACATGTGGTTTAATTTCACACTTTTTAATCTCAGATCTCAAGGTAATGATCTCTATTAATCCCTCAATTAATTTAGAAATCATGAGATATCAATAGTGGATTTAAAGTCTAAATTCTAAATGTTACACTTGCAAACAACCAACTTCGAGCTATCACATATTTCTAATACAATCTCAAATTGTAAATTTAGATATACCATTTCAATGTTCACACGAATTGAAACATGAACTAATTAACAATAATATTTATCAAACGACAAACAATTTATATAACAAAAAAACACAATTTCTTTTACGCAAAACATATTTTTCCAACAAAAGTACTTAAGTAACAACAACATAGGAGTTACATGCCATGGCAGTGACAAGGATAATCGTAGAACAAATGTACGATGTTTGACATTGTGGTGGCTACCTATTTGCTGCGGTGGTGGTGACGAGGATAGACAGACACATACTCCGTATCAGTACAACAATTAGCAGTCAGCTTTGTGCCGCTAGAAAATGTGCCATGAGAAAATGCTAGTTTCTAGAAGCATTGATACTTTCAAAATGTGAATTATTAAAATTAAAAAAAAAAAATGATTTAAAAATATAAATTAATTAAATTAACACGTAAAACAGTGAGTGATTATGAAAATGGTGCTAATACTGATGGTGGTCGATGGTGTTGGGATTGAAATGAATGTGAAATAATCATTATAACTCTTAGAAATTAAAAAAGTGCATGCATGGCGAATAAATTAGATATCGTCAAAAAATTAGCATTTTATTATTTTTTACACTAATTAGCAACAAAATGTCAATGTTAGGAATCAGATTGCAACAATTTTAATGTTGAGAATCAAATTGCAAAAGTGACACAAATATAAATATATGTAACCAAATTGTATTTTGCCCATTTTATTTTAGAAATAATGTTTTTTTCAATATTTGAGTTCAATTTTTAAATTTTTTTTTTGAAATTTAAATTTAGGGGTGAGCAAAAAAATCAAAAAAATCGATGCCAATAAACCGTACCAACGGTTAATTGGATAGGGACGGTTTATGAAATATAGGAAAAACGAATCTAGCGGCTCGGTTTGGGATACATGATTTCATGCCGATTACTCACACCGAACCGTACCGATATTCTTCTAAATAATAAATATTTCTAATATTTACTATAGTTTTTCATCTATTCAGTTTCCATATACCCCACTTTTCCACTCCTCCTCTCCTTATTTACGTAACCCTAAACCCAAATACGCGACTTCAATCGTCTTTCACGTTCAAACCAAGTCTGTAGTCGGCGATCCTCTTCAGGCAATCTGTCTCCCGTCTTCGATTATCCTTTCTTTAGTTTATCTCTAGTCAAAATAAATCATGTGAAGCATAAAAAGTTTATGATATAAAGTAATGGTGTCAAGAATATTATCGAACCGATACTTATCGAAGTCGAAAATCGATTACACCAAACCAAGCTAAAATAGAGTGATAGTGATTTGTTAAAATTAGAAACCGAATATTTTTAGACCGATAACAATTTAGCCTAAAATCGAAGAGTTGGTCTGCTGAGAAATGCGTTTCTCCATAACTATGGAGAAACGTGTTTTTAATAGCCAGAAGCTATGCGTTTGATAACCAGAAAAAAATTTCTGGATATCAGTCTCAAAGGGTTCTGGATATCCAGAAGCTTTGGAACGGATATTCAGAAGCCTTTGGGCGGATATCCAGAAAAAATATATTTGAAGCCAAATCCAAGGCCAAGATCAGAAATTGCTTATTGTCCAGAAACCTTCAAATGTATATCCAGAAACCATCAAATGAATATCCAGAAACATTTTGAAAGTTTCTGGATATTTATTTTGAAGGTTTCTGGATATCCAGAAACCTTCAAATGTATATCCAGAAATCATCAAATGAATATCCAGAAACATTTTGAAAGTTTACGGATATTCATGAAGGTTCTGGATATCACTTTCATGTAAAACTACGAATATCCAGGAAGCGCGTCATGACAGTCGGATTTTCCATAAATTACAAATTACGAAGAAATGCATTTCTCCCCAGATTTTATGAAAATCGAATCAAATCGTATCGAGCACACCCTATTTAAATTAGGACAGATGAAATACAAAAGTAACATGGATGGGCGCTTGGGCGGCATGGGCATGGACCTCCTCGAATAGAGGTTAATTGTCGGAGTGCTCAAATCATTCATCAGCCAATTACAATTAATTGTGCAAACACACATGCGTTTCGGAAATTTAGGAGTTTGGCACATGGCATTTGGATTGGAAATTTAGGAAACATACGTGTCGGACTTGCTACGGGTATGCACATGATCAAATATCTAATTTCATGGGGTTAAACTATTATGTTTCCTACTTCCTAGCATTGGTCTCACTCATATCTGCTCTCAAATTTTATTTTCATAAATATTTCCTCCGTCCTGTTTGATATTTTACCATTTTGATGAAACACGTAAATTAAGAAAAGTAATGAGTAAGAGAAGTGTTGTGAGAGAAAAGAAGTGAGTGAATATGACAAGTGGAGTCCACAATTTAAATATGTGAAAGAAAAAAGTTAGTGGATATGACAAGTGGGCCCCACAATTTAAGCATGTGAGAGAAAAAAAGTGAGCGGGGTTGACAAATGGAGCTCACATTTATTACCATTTTAAAAAAGATGAAGCTTCTACCGGAATACACATTTGGGTAAAAAGTGAAGCTTCGAATGAACGGGACGAAGGAAGTATTTATTAAAATGTTGAGTTTAAACATTTTTTAAATATATGTACTTTAAAATCCTTAATAATTTCACTTGTAACTATTAAAGCTAAAGTTGAATACCTGATTCGTTATATAGGCAACACAAACTAGCCCGCTGAAGTAAATAATTTTGGTCAAATTGATTTATCACATGCCCGTACAAGAGTCCATAAATATTAAAGCGTGTTTGATGGGAGTGGATACTTATATAACATAATCAAAATTCATATCTTTCCGATTCAATATAAAATTAAGGATTTCGCACTTATTAATCAATTTTCACTTTAACCGAGGCAAATGCCCTCAATTGGGTTTAAGGAAAAAATTATTGGTGCAAATCTTACTTTTTTTTAAAAAAAAAAATGTGACATTTACTATACAAAAACTGTTACATTCATTTATTTGTATAACAAATTATATTCATATATATAGTCTGTTACATTTTAATTATTTCTTTCTCTAAAAGAACTATCAAACTATTTAAAATTTTTTGCAAAACTACAGTTACATTTTATTATAACAATTATTATATTTCAAAATTTAAACAACTACTCCCTCCGTCCCGTCCGAAAGGGCAATTTTGCCTCCTCGTACGGAAATTAAGAAATGAATAAGGAAAGTGATGTAAGAAAGAGAAAAAGGTTAAATGTTGTGAGTATGAAAAATTAAATAGGAGAGAGAATGAGTGGGAGGAATAGTTAGGAGGGAGAATGTTGTGAGTGTAAAAGTAAAGTAGGAGAGAGAATGAGTGGGGTAGTAAGAATATAAAAATAATAAAAACTTTTCTTTTTGGGGCTGTGCCCTTTTAAATAGAACGCTCAAAAGAAAATTTGTGCCCTTTCGAACGGAAAGAAAGGAGTACTTTTTTTCATAATAATAAGTGTTACATAGTAGGTTTTAAGCCCAATAAGAAAGATGGGCCCACATTGGTACTTTCTGTAGCAGGCTTTTGTCATAATCGGGAGTAGTTAGCCACGTTACGCTTTTCAGTCTCCTAAACGTTATTCAGTTATTCGTTAGAGCCCACATCACAATGGACCGACCATTGACGCAAGTGGTCGTTCCGCGTGACCCCACACATAGTCTAAATTATCCTTTACTTAATATGGATTTATTTCTCAAAATATTTTTTTTAAAAAAATACTCCCTCCGCCGCTTACAAAGTTCACACTTTCTATTTTGGTCGTCCGCTTACAAAGTTCACACTTTGTTTCTTTCCTAAAAAGGAAACCTTAAATCACTATTCTCACAACTCATTCTCTCTCCTACATTATTTTAATACTCACAACACCATTATAATTTACTATTCCCTCCACTCATTCTCTCTCCTATTTTATTTCACACTCACAACACTTTCAATATAATACTCCCTCCTTAATCCCCGCGCAAACAGTAACTGTGAATCTTCTAAGCGGACGGAGGGAGTATATTCTAAAATAACAATCCTTTCAAACTATTGATCAAGTAACTCCTTTTTTGAAATTCGCTACACGGGAAGGGTAAGTGTGTAGATTGTAATGGAACTGAGGGAGGGAGGGCTCCCTCCGTCCCGCTCGAAAGGGCATTTTTGGTCCTTGCATGAGAATTAAGAAAAGTGATGTAAGAAAGAGAAAAAGTGTATAGTGAAATAAATGTTGTGAGTATGCAAGTGAGGTAGAAAAGAGAAAGTGGGATAGAGAATAGTTAGTGGATAGTTATTGTGAGAATGACAAGTGGGTTCCACAAATAAATAAAGAAGTAATAAAAAACTTTCCTTTTTTAGGTTGTGCCCTTTAAAAAAAAACAAATCGGATGATCAAAAAGGAAATTTGTGCACTTTCGAATGGGACGGAGGGAGTATATAATTATGATGAGTTACTGCAAGAAATTCAGAATTGGAGAAGTGATCACATAGAGTAAAATTGAAACATACTGTTTTGCATTAATGTCAACCAAACAAATCAAATACACAATTCATCTCACTAACAAACTAGATGAAAGGATTTGAAATAATATAACAACAAAGCACACTGTGCTCAAGGAATTGACCTCCTTCCATGCCTTCTTCCATGTCGATGATGAACATGCTTTGCATGCAGATCCTTGTTGACATTTTTACCATGACCATGACGATGATTATTAATCTTAACTCGAGCTATGATTAACGGAGAGTTATGAGGTTTGTTAAATAGTTGAGACAAAGTCGTCATGGCGTGAGATTGTCTAGAAATAATTCCACCAGTTGAGGGGTTTTCTGACAAAATTATTTCGTATCCGTCATGGAAAGAATCCATTCCTTCTGCCATAAGTTGCCATACTAATCCTCCTCCTATTGTTCCACCACTCCTTGCAAAGTTATAAATGTTCCTATAGACAAGATTCATGTAGTTATCCCTTCCGTTTATACTGAAACCTGGATCTTTGCTACACTTTCCAAACTCGGCTACTACCAATGGCTTCTTCAGAACTCTTCTCGAGTCTTGGTAATGACTTGCCATCCATCTTTGCATAAATGCCATTTGTGCTTCTTCGTTTTGGCCTGACAACCTATATATACGCGTAAAATTCTTTGGTTATAAAGAACTATCAATCCGTCAGTACGTTAAACTTGTTAAATTGCTTAAAATTTGTTTTACAAAACAATTACTCAATGAATATTATTACCATATGTCGGGATATGCATGTATTGTTGCAAAGTCAATCTCCTTTATAAGGTTGTTACTAATAAAATCTGTGCCAACTTGGTAACCGGGATTATTTTGTTTTCGTTCTGGCATTGCGTCTCCATAAAACCCTTCCATTCCTATCTCTAGCAAATGGTTTCTATCCATGGATTTGATGAATACTGCCATTTCTTGAACCCAATCCTGTCAATGTTTTTCATGTGTTAGCGCAAATCATCAGTATGTCAAAATAAGTTTACGCACATTATTTATTCTTACGTCAAGTGTTCTTCCAGAGTTATCAGCTTGGCAACGAGGCTCGTTCATTAGTTCCCATGCCATAATTGTTGAATCATCCTTATAAGCGATTGTTGTTATGGTATTAACCCTATTAGTTACTTTCTGTAACAACAAAAGCCATTTCATTATACTAATACACACTTATAAATTCACTATGAACAGCAAACATTATTTTTATTTTGATAGATTTTAGAGTTACCTGGACATGATTCTTGTAGTACCCTTTGACGAAAGGGTTTGTATAAAAATCGTCATCCCCGTTTAGTTGTACTCCTGCATTTCTGGCCCATTGAACATATTGTGCTCTACCTCCGAAGTCGTTGTAGTTGTTCACAAAACTCAATATCAACCGAATCTTGTATTTTCTTGCTTCTGATATAACAAAATCTAATCCCTACATTTAGGATCGAAAACATAAATATGTTAGTTTCTTGTTTACTGTATCGTTTTGTGTACCACTTGAGATCTAACGATTTTGACGTGTTATCACTAATGTCATGCTGTGATACACAAAATATTACACTCACTCCATCCCAAAATGATCTATGTTAAAAAAAATAATCAAATATCCTCTTGATCAAAAGCAAATTTGCAAAGTTTTTGGACATTCATTTTGGGGCGAATGGAGTAGAAAATAATGTTAGGTGAAATTAAAGAACCTGAAAAACACGTTCATCATATGCACCGGGTGAAATTTGTAATGCTTTATCACCCCCATCAGCAAAAGCCCATGTCCGACACACTGAGAGACCAGCAGCAGAAGCTTCTCGTAGGACTTCCGACACTTTGTACCTCTCGCTTGGTTCAGTCGCAACATTCATCATCCAGTACGAATTGAACCCGTTGAAGAGAAATGGTGATCCATTAAGAAAAAAGTTTGCTCCTTTTGTTCTAACGAAATCTCCCCCAGCCCTTGGAACCTTAGCTTCTGCTAAAATAGCTAGCTGGAATGGTATAACAAATCCAAGAATGGATATGAATTTGCTATATCTAGGCATTTTGTGATCTAGACTTGGGCAAATGTGATGGTGTGGTCTTTGTCCCAAATAGTTGGGTCTTATTTATATAGGGTTTTAGATCAGGAAACTTACTAAATTTAGGACTAACTAGGAAGCAGGAATTGTGGCTTGTTTCCGGTGTGTTGAATGTGGATGATGGCCATGGTTCATGACTTCATGACTAATATAATCTCTTCCTCCGTCCCGAAATGATTTTCTTAATTTTTATTTTTTTTACATGCTTTGGTTTGTATCCAATCCTAACACTCTCTCCTACCTTTTATACTCACAACTTTTACTTCACTATACACTTTGATTAATTTCCATATACACGATCCATTTTATATATATTTATTTTTTGGAACGGAGAAAGTTAATACTAGTGAGGTTTTTTTAGCTTACAGGGGATAGGGTAGTGAAATGAAGAAAAATGAGTTCAGTTAGTTAGTTGAAAGCTGAAACGTCAGTTGAAGGAAAAGCATGTCGATTTTCTTATTCCTTTTCTGTTAATGGGATTGGGTGAGATGGCTAAAAATAGAAGGTGTTTTCATGTACTTATCCATGTGGGTGGTTCTTAAGGTGGAAGATGATGATGTCTTCATATCCATGGAGGTTAATATTATCCATGTGCAAACCGTTGCTAGATTCTGGAAGGACTTTCCAAACTCTATTTGATCGAAATTCACAAAACATATACTCCCTCCGTTCCACAATTCTACGCATTTTTTTTTGAGTCGGCGCGAGAATTAAGGTAAAAGGTGATAAAGGTAATGTGTTGTGAGTATAAAAGTAAAATAGGAGAGAGAATGAGTGGAGAGAATAGTAAATTTGAAAAGTGTTGTGAGTAGAGAGAAGTGGATCCCATTTCCATTTTGGGAAAGTGCAGATTATTGTGTGACGCCCAAAAGAAATCTTTTTACGAATTATTGTGGGACGGAGGGAGTACGTGTTGCGTGTGCTTGTATGTATGTTTTTCCCTCTTACCAAAATCATTTTAGGCCTCAAACTAACAACTTTTGGCTATTTCATATCTTAAATTGACAAAATTAAAATATTGGACCTTGTGTTGGGGTTGTAGACAAATCGAGGACGCAGCAAGAAAAGAGGAAAAATGGCAAAAGTAGTTGCACGGTTGTGGCCAAATTGAGGACGCAGGATTGAGGCACAATAGCCACGGCCCTCTATTGCACGGGCGTGCAAGAATTAGGCACACGACCGTGCGGTCGGCCAAGTAGGGTTGGGCCAAGATCGATTTGTGGGACTTGTTTTTTTCCTTTGTGGCGTGGAATCCTTTTGGTTGCGGAATTCTTTTTTGGGCAAGACGCATGATATTTCTAGGAGAGAAATTAAAATCCTTCAGGGTTTAGGATTGACACTTATTTAATTCAAGTGACAGTCAATGTTATTGTGTACTTGATGTTGGAAATGGATAACGGAAAGTTAAGTTTAACTTAACGTTGATCTAGTTTCTAACGGAAGTTCGTTATGTGTTAACGGAACTAGTTACAAATTGTATTCTACATTTGTTGTAGATTACTAAAATCATTGAATATCTCAAAACCATTTAGGGTGAATGAGAATTAATGACAATAGTCTTTTGTAACTTAATGAAAAGTTAGTTAAAAAGTCAATTTGATCATTTGGATCAAATTGGGTTTGAACAGTGTTTTTGGGTGATGAGTTTTTGGCTCAAACTGATCAGAACGAGTGGGGACTCTGAGCACGAGTCGTGAGCACGAGTGGGATTCTGATGACCATTTGCTCAAATCTGATCAGAACGAGTGGAATGCTTGGGAACGAGTCGTGGGCACGACTCGTGCCAATTAGCACGACTCGTGCCCTTCACAGATGTTCGAAAGTTTGCACCTTTTCAAGGGAAAAGGCACTAAACCTTTTGACTCCCTTTAAATACTTCCCCCTCCGAATTTCAATTCACTCATACTGTATTTCTACCCTTCCTACCCCCTAGTGAGATAGATAAACATACCCAAATCATTGGCATCTTGTTGCATCAAATCTTTCAAAGTCCAAAGTTCTAAATAGTGATTAGTTCGTAGAGTTACCAATTTGGAGTGCTCCTATTGGTGATTATAAGTCGTTTTATCTCACGAGAAGTTTGTCATTTAAACCGTAAGCACCTGTGCGGGGCAAATACTTCTTACGGAAATTGTGCTACACAAGACTCGACTTCCTAAATTGTTCTTCCCAATTTCCGTTAGTTTTTCTGTCAAGTTTTCCGTTAAGTTTGAAGAAGCCACACACAAAGTCCAACAATCGTAAGAAGTATTTGACGCTTCTTCAAGATCTTTCAGACATGGCAAATGAGAAAGACTCCACCGAATCAAGTCAAGGGAATGTTACGCCTCCTTCTCAAGGTGACGCTACGTTCAAAAATGCTACACCGTCTCACCCGGTTCATGGTAAGAAACCTCCTTCACGTACAACCTCAAGGGTTGCACCTCTTAATGCTCTCCATCCGTCTCATGTATTCGTACATGCAGAAAGACCGGGTATTCTTACCGGGATGAACTTTAAGAAGTGGCAACAGAAAATGTTGGTCTATTTGACAACATTAAAATTGGTGCATTTTCTTTGTGAATATCCACCATTGATATCCGACGAGGATGAATCCAAAGCAAAGAATGACTTGGATACATGGAATCACAGCGATTTCTTGTGTCCCAATTATATTCTTAATGGCTTGGATTATGCACAATACAAGGTATGTTGTGGCATAAAGACCGCGAAAGAACTTTGGGATTTTCTCGAGATGCACAATACTATGTGTATTGTGACTAAAAGACCGCAAGTGAACTTGGTGGAAAGAAGTACCAGAAATAAGAGAAAGAACACCGGGAAAGTGAAGAGGACTGCCAAGAAGGTTAAAGGTAGTTGTTTTAATTGCGGCAAACCCGGGCATATGGCTAGGGAATGTCGACATCCTAGAATCAACAACCAAGGTGGAAACCCTCTTCAAGCCAATGTGAATGAAGATGGAAATGTTCAATTGAACTTCGAGCAACTTAGTCTATCGGGATAAGTTTGAACTGACCAAATGTGGTTATTGTGTTAGTAAAGGGTACCTTGTAGAAGGACTCCTTAACTTGAATTGTAATTGTTCTATCCGCCTAAGTGCGAAGAATAAAATTTCAAATTTTATTTACTTGGTTTGAAGTGTTCCAATTGTTATGGCGTGTTCATTTAGGTCGTGTAAATTTAAATTCACTAAGTCGACGAGTTAATTTAAAATTACTACCTAAAATGAAATTTGATTCGCAAAATCAATTGTGATTTCTTTTGTAGAAATCAGTTCAAACCAGAAATAGTAAATAGATAGTTCTTTACTTCTATTAATGATTGCATTTGATAATGCAAAAGTTCATTTTTTGAAAAGTAAAAGTAAAACCTTAAAGTTTTGAGTAAACAATAAGGTTTGTGATTCATCTTAATGAACAATTAAGAATTTCGTAGTGATAGAGGTGGTTAGTATGAAGTACCGTTTGAAAAATAATTGTTGGGACGCTGATACTTATTTATCAAATGAATGCTTCTTACTCACTCAAATCAATTGAATCACAGAAAAAGGAAGATAGAACTTTTAAGGAGATGGTGAACTCCTTATTGATAAGTTCCGTCTTATGTGGGTATACCTAGCATAGGTAGAAATATCTAAACCTAAAGAGGTTAAGATAGGACCCAAAAACCATGGATTTCGTTTCCATTGGCAATGCAGTATTCTTCAAACAAGGAAAATGGTTGAAGAGACCTCACTTAAAAACATAGTTATGACTATGTCGTCGGTTCATCTCAAGAAGATGAAAATACATTGTAGATAACATGGTTATTACAATTAAATGACTCCACATAAAGAAAATATTAAATATGAATTAGGACATTCATAAAATATTTGATATGTGGAGGTACACCTCAAGTGTGGGGGTACAAGCGAAATACATAAGTTCTATTGATATGAACTTCTAAGTATTAATAGAAACTGTTAAAATGTTAACAGTTAAAAGAATGGATCATCATATATTTGGAAGATTATTTGATGATAAAAACTCCTAACGAATTTGAAGTGTTCGTAAGCTGTTTTATAAATACCTAAACTGTGGGGGTATTTGGCTAAAGTAGAAATACTTAAGCAAGACACGTTATATTCTTTAAAGAATATACTTCCTTGAAATGATAGGAAATGTATAAATTTTAATAAGAAAATTTATAAAAACTGTAAGTGGTATACAGTTGAAGGACAAATTCATCCTACTCTATTAGGAAGATGGTTGATCTTCCTTATGCGAACCGTTGGGTTGCAAAAACTAGATGTACCAAGGATGAAACTTTTAAAATGTTACTCTTAAATTCAATAAGAAGAATTTTCAAGAGGTCTAGTCTAAAGAGTGAAAAGTATTTTTCTTGATAAAAGAATCTTGAAAGGTAGTCTCTACAGACAATAGAATCAAGGAATGCAATATTCTTTGAAAAATATCTTTCCTGCTAAGGACAGGAAATAAGGTAAATTCTCAAAAGAGAACATATGAATCTACAAACGGTCCATCTCAAGTTGAAGATGAAGGACTTAGACGTAGTAAAAGGGCAAGAGTGAAAAAGTCTTTTGGTCCTGATTTTCTATCATTTATGTTGAAAAACGAATCAGCAACTGTTAAGGAAGCGTTATCTGGTCCGGATAGTTCGTTCTGGAAAGAGGCTATTAACAGTGAGATAAAATCCATAATGCTTAATAAATACTTGGGAATTGGTAGATCTCCCTCCAGGTTGCAAACCATTAGGTTGCAAATGGATTCTTAAATGAAAGTATAAAGCCGATGGATCTATTGAAAAGTATAAAGCCAGGCTAGTTGTCAAAAGGAAATAATGATTTATGCAAGATTATCCCATTAACACAACAGAGCGTTCTATGTCGCACAACTGTGTTGGATCTACTTGTGTATTCATATGGACTAAAACAAGCAACTAAACAATGGCATGAGAAGTTCGATAGAACTATGTTATCAAATGGATTCAAGATTAATGAATGTGACAAATGTGTCAACATACATTAAAGGAACATCTGAATCATTTGTTAATAGTCTGTCCTTACGTGGATAACAATGGTAGTCATGAATTGATCATGAATACCAAAGACATGTTAAAGAAGAACTTTGACATATGGGATTAGCCGATGTCATATTAGAAATAAAGATTTCTAGAACATCAGAAGGAATAGTCCTATCACAATTCCATTATCTTGAAAAGAAAGTACTTCGAAAGTTCAAATAGATTCTTGAGAGGTATTCTCTGTAAAGTAGATTCCTGAAAAGTAGACTCTAAGGAGGTCAAACCACTTAGAGATACTGAATACTTAGGAAGTCGAAACGGTACAGAGATAATAACCACTTGAAGAAACTGACCGATAGAAGAATTTGATCACTCGAAGGGACTGATCATTCTAGATAGACTAAAGGTCTAATTGTAATTGTAATCAATCACCGGAATAGTATAATCATAAGTACTTGGTGTACTTAAGGATATACTTATGATTAAAAGATTACAATTCCTATGTAAGTTGAATGGTCTTGGAAGATATTCCTTTGTGGAATAAGTTTGTGTCTACATGACCTAAGGCATTGTGACGACAATGAGAAATAGGGAAAGGTGTAGAACATCATGGTAAGTCTAGACATAATGGTCTTAGACACACTACCATAGTACAATTGATCTCAATGCGACTGTCACAACTAGCCATGTGAAGTCAAAATCGGATCCGTCTACCTAAGGGTAGTAATAGAGATCAACTGTATAAACTGTTAAGGGGAATGGGTTTAAAACCCACAACAAAAGGACTTATAGCGGACACTCAACCTTGAGAAATGGAGATCCCAGGCCCTTGGTTCAATGAGACAACCAAGTTATAAGTTCTAGTAGAGTTACTTGGAAACAACAACTCGGTTTATTAACCCGGAGATGTTGAATACTCATTCCCAGAACATCCAAGTACAAGCACATGCAACAGTGGTAAGGATAAGTTGAGAAAACTTTTAATGATTTCTATACCTTCGGGTGGAGTAGTGCATGATACTCCTTATAGTGAGAATCACCTATATAAAGCGAGAGGTAATTAGGCCGCCTCTAAATGAACGCTTATGAATGAGATACGGTCCAGGGCCGAAATGGACAAAACCGTGAGAATGAAAAACTATTAGAGCTATTATTATGTGAGTATTATTGTCTTGGTATACAACCTACAGTCACTGGTTCAAAGCAACTCGCTACCAAATGGCTAGTATATCCGATAATATTTCACTAGGGAAGATTCAAGGCCACAAGCTATCTATCCCGATGTAATAATAGTTCGCCGGAACTTTGGACGAAATTGCATACATGCATTAATTGTCATTCATGTGGGGGATTGTTGGAAATGGATAACGGAAAGTTAAGTTTAACTTAACGTTGATCTAGTTTCTAACGGAAGTTCGTTATGTGTTAACGGAACTAGTTACAAATTGTATTCTACATTTGTTGTAGATTACTAAAATCATTGAATATCTCAAAACCATTTAGGGTGAATGAGAATTAATGACAATAGTCTTTTGTAACTTAATGAAAAGTTAGTTAAAAAGTCAATTTGATCATTTGGATCAAATTGGGTTTGAACAAGTTTTTGGGTGCTAAGTTTTGGCTCAAACTGATCAGAACGAGGGGGGACTCTGAGCACGAGGCGTGAGCACGAGTGGGATTCGATGACCATTTGCTCAAATCGATCGAACGAGTGGAATGCTTGGGAACGAGTCGTGGGCACGACTCGTGCCAATTAGCACGACTCGTGCCCTTCACAGCTGTTCGAAAGTTTGCACCTTTTCAAGGGAAAATGCACTAAACCTTTTGACTCCCTTTAAATACTTCCCCCTCTGAATTTCAATTCACTCATACTGTATTTCTACCCTTCCTACCCTCTAGTGAGATAGATAAACATACCCAAATCATTGGCATCTTGTTGCATCAAATCTTTCAAAGTCCAAAGTTCTAAATAGTGATTAGTTCGTAGAGTTACCAATTTGGAGTGCTCCTATTGGTGATTATAAGTCGTTTTATCTCACGAGAAGTTTGCCATTTAAACCGTAAGCACCTGTGTGGGGCAAATACTTCTTACGGAAATTGTGCTACACAAGACTCGACTTCCTAAATTGTTCTTCCCAATTTCCGTTAGTTTTTCTGTCAAGTTTTCCGTTAAGTTTGAAGAAGCCACACACAAAGTCCAACACTTGAGTGCTAGAGAGAAATAGCTAGCATATATCTATTAAATATGTGATATCAACAAGAGAGCCTATGGCAGCGCGACGCGACCTCCGGGGTGCCCTTAGGGGCATTCCTTGGATGGACGGAAAACATGTCTAGGGTGATTGCGTGAGGGTGTGGGCATAGAGTGAAATTATTTTGGTGGGGCAAAATATTTCTTTATTTTAACATGATAAATTTGTGCTTATAGTGAATATCCTAGCTTGTTAATGCCATCGGAAATAGTCCGTTCGACGGATGAACTGGATGAACAATTGTGTGTTTCTTTCTTTATTGCTTTCATATGATTATTGCATGATGTTGATTCTCGTTTGCGCCATTGGTGACTGGTATGAGACGATGCTGCTATGATAGACCACAATTACACAACAACTGGTATCAGAGCCCCGATTTAAAGATCATGGTTGTCCGAATTGATTGAATGTAGGCTGCAAGAACATGGATCAGAATTGGCGGTTACAGAGATTTAGATGGGTTATGTTACTAAGAACAAATAACATCAATGTTTCATATATCTGAATGGATTTAAGACTACAAGAATTCGGATCAGGGTTGCAGTTACATAATCATGGAAAGAGATCAGATACGGGATCAAAGGTTGCAGAATTCAAACAGGCTAGGATTGCAGAATCCGGACGAGATTAGGGTTTCATATTACATCAAATGTTTAATGTAGGCATTAAGTTAGATATTCACTTTGAGACGAGAGGAGTAGCATGTGTAGGCATTAAGTTACAAAATGACCCAAAACTTCGAGAAGGTATTATGAAAAACTAGTTTTTTTCTAACAAATAAGAAAAACAAGTTTTTGAAACGCCCGGTGATATTTTTGTAATTAACTGGAATTTCATTTAAAACACGCAATGTCATTTCTGTATTCAACTAAAACTTTTTCAGTGTCAGTTCTAATGTTAAAGAGTGTCATTGTTGATTTTTTAGTGCAATATTAGTGTTAAAAAGTTCCATCAGTGTTAGTGTTAAATAGTATCAGTAATATTAGTGTTAAAAAGTGTCATGTGGATTGATAAAGAGTGTCAGTTTTTATTTATAAAAAGTGATAGAGATGTTACTGATTATTAACAAAAATGACGCCGAGTGATTATAAAAAGTTTCAATTATTTACAAAATGCTAATGTGTCTTTTTTTAAAAGTGTCTGTTAATTACAAAATGTCATCGCGTTCTAAATAAAATTTCAATTAATTACGAAAATATAATCGCGCGTTTTTAAAAACTAACCGAATTGTTGGGAAAAGTTTTATAATATTTTGGGAGAAACTTTTTTGGGAACCCAAAAACTTAATGTAGGTGTGTAAGTGGTTCAGTTCAAACCGCGGTTTGAAATCGAATCGAACCAAACAATGCAGTTTCATTTGGTTTTCAGGTAATGTTTCGGTTCAGTATCAAATTTTGCAAACTACATGGTTCGGTTTGGTTTGTGGTCTGACCCTCCAATACCAAATCAAACCAAACCGAACCAAAACAAATCGCGATTTGAGACCGAACCACCAAACCAAACTGCAAGACCAAACCGCCAAACCAAACCAACCGACCAAACCACATTACATAAACTAATCCTAAACCCCGTTTTCTATCTTATTTAATATTTCCTTATATTTATTAAAATCTACCGTTAGATCAATAAAAAATGCATACATTACATAGATTTATTCTAATCCCCGTGTGTATCTTGTTTAATATTAATGAGTTGGTCTTATGAAAAACGCGTTTTTTCTGCCACTTAGGAAAAATGTGTTTTTCAAAAGCGGGCATTATTATTCAAAACAAACGGTGACATTTTCGTAATTACTGGTTTCCCCGTTTATGCCAGTGTCTGTTTAACAAACTGCCAGTGTGATAAAGTGCCAGTGCATGTATCACAAAATGTCAGTGAAAAAAGTGCCAGTACCAATTTAACAAAGTGCCAGTGTAAACTGGCACTGACACTTTGTTAAACTAGCACTGACACTTTTATACGGGCACTTTAATATACATGAACTGACACTTTTCACACTGGCACTCTGTTACACTAACACTGGCACTCTGTTACACTAATATTTTTGCTGGCTCTCAAAAACACAAACACTGGCATTCAAAAAAACATGGACTGGCATTCAAAATCACGTAAACTGGCACTCAAATACACATACACTGGCACTAAAAAACACTGATAATCATTTTTGCTGACATTCAAAAAACATGGAGTGGCATTCCAAAAAACATGTACTGGCATTCAAAATTACGTACACTGGCATTTTCAAATTCACAAAATGCAAAAACACTGATTTATTCTGCACCACAAATTGTACTGGCATTCCACAATATATAAACTGGCACTCATAAACACATGTATTGGCACTCCAATACACGTGCACTGGCATCTAAACAAAGCCAAAAATAAATCACGCCAAGCAGCACAAGCATAAGCATAGGACTTTGCCAAACTCTGATTTTGTTCAAATTGATTCCCCAAAATTGTAAATTGTTGAGATCCACTCATAGTAGAGGTAGGAATGACGTCCGCGAGCAAAACCTGGTCATTTATAGCTGTTGATTTGGCCATTGCCGGCGAGAAATTGACGGAGGCGAAATTCCGTGTCGCCAGCTCTGGAAACAGGGAGAGATGGCGTCGGCGGATTTGGAACTTGGCCGGAGAGAAGGGAGAGAGAACGGTGATGGTTGTCACCGGTGAGGAAGGCGATTGTTGATTTCCAGAAATATTGGGGGCAACGCTAACGATGACTTCGCCGGAGAGAGATTGGATTGGTGAGGACCGTGTCTTCAATTTATCCGTCTGAGGATGACTTCGCCGGAATGATTGAATGAAGAACATGTCTTCAATTTATCCTCTAACGATGACTTCGCCGGAGAGGATTGAGATCGCCATTGGCGATTAGAGAGAGAAAGGGAGAGACTGTGTACGTGCGTTTAGAGAGAGAGAGAAAGGGATTGGGTTGTTTTTAGATTAGATGCGGAATAAAAACACGTTTTTTGTTAAGCTCACAAAAAACGCATTTTTTACAAGTTTTTGGCAATATTAATTTCATAATTTGTTATCGTTATTGCGACATATAAATAACTAAGTTTTCTCCACGATCGAAGATTGTAAATTTTTTTTCTTCCTTCAGCCTCTCTTTTCCTATAGTATCTCTCTTTCTTCGAATTTCCTCTTAACACCCGTATCTTTCGCTTTTTCTTAAAGATCACGAAAAATTAAACAAATATAAAAATGAGTTGCGATCTGAATCGTGGTTTGAACCGTAATCTAAAATATGATTTGAACCACGATTTAAAATGCAGTTTGAACCAAAACGAACAAAATTATAGTGATTCAATTTGAATTTATTTATAGTTCAGTTTGAATTTATTTATGATTCAGTTTGATTTGAAAATTTTTCAAATCGAATACTCCCTCCGTCCCAATAAGTGCTTCACCCTTTTGGGTGGGCACGGGAATTATGGAAATGAGTGGTAAAAAAAAAATGTTGTGAGTGTAATTTGAAAATAGGAGAGAGAATTAGTGGAGGGAATAGTGAATTTGAAAAGTGTTGTGAGTGTAATAGTGAATTAGGAGAGAGAATGAGTGGAGAGAATAATGAAGATTCTTTGCCAAAAAAGGAAAGGTGAAACTTTTAATGGGACGCCCTTTTGAGTAATTACTGAAGCTTTTATTGGGACGGAGGGAGTATCAGTTTTCCAGAGATGGAAAAGAAAAGAAAAGACCGACTATCACAAGCGCGAAGTATTCTTTCATCCAAAATAAGGATACCACTCGACTTATATTGCCACCGTGAGCGCAAATAAGGTAGACTGACGGACATTCGCAGACTACCTCCGGCTCCGTCGTCGATCACATCCTCAACTATGTCGAAGCTATCGCGCATCTTTCAGTCCTCCAGGTACTTACTACCTTTTGAACCCTTTTCTATAATCTCCTTTCGAAATGGAATTTTTGGGGTTCAAGTTGATGAGCTGAAATCCCCAAATTTGAAATGAGGTTTTTGGTTTAATTGAACCCAAAACCTAAGAATCGGATAAATCAAGCAAGTCCGTTGAGGCTTACGAGTTCGTCATTACAGTAAGTAACAGTGCACCAAAGTAATTTTATGGTAGAAAAGTATTTTATGTATAATCAAGTTTAGGGACGTTGTGTGTCTGTGTGTGTGTGTGGTGGAAAATGGGAAAGGGTAAAGATGTGTAGACATCTCTGTTTTAGTTTGAGGTTTTGCTAGCGGGACTTTTTGAAAGGGTTTATTAGGCAGTTTGGAACCATTTTCTAAGCCCAGAAATTCAAACTCAAATACATAAAAATTTCCCGCTTTCATAAAATTCATTTTGAAATAAAAGCAAAGCTTTTGGAGAATACCCCTTTTGTTATACCAAACCCTAGCTGGTTTTTTAAGTTGACATTCGTCGACTGAAGAAACTATTCCAAGGCAAGGACTGAACGATGAGCAGAGGTGCTAATGGAAATGAACTTCGTTTTGAGGCCAATATAAGGAATAGGACAACTTGATTTATACTGTTTGTTTTTCCATCCAAGCGGGGAAAAAGTATTCTAAAATCACAAAAGTGGAAAATGCATGTAGCTTCACCATTATCGTTGTGTGGAACCTGTCATTGCCTCCTTCCCATTATCATCTTTGTGTTTGTATGACTCTGAGTTTGGGACAAAACTACCTGGGTCTCTTGCCTTTTCCATAGTACCTGTGTCTCAACTGAGGTACAAAAACACAAATCGAAGCAAAGACGTGAATCGAAGGAAGGATTCCATTGATCAAATTGCTGAATACAAGATTAAAACAAGATGATCATAGAGAGATTTACAAATAGTTTAGGAGGGAAAGATTGGTGTTACGACTAACTAACTCTCTAAGCAAGACTAAGCTAGTTTAAATAGTCTGCTAGAATTACATTTGTACCCTTCACTAACTTCTGTATTTAACTAACAAACAATTGAACTGAATAACAAACTCAGTCCCAAACAATGTAGCTTGTGTGTGTTGCAGTTTTGATTAAGCATTGAAGCACACCATGATTGATCTCACTTTTCTACTAATTAACTATATTGATCTTTGTTACATGTTGTGAACTATCATTATCATCAGATCTCAACGATTTAATATTGATGTCAAAGTGATTAGGTACAAAACTGAAAAATGACTTGAGAAGGGAGAAAACATGTTGCTTAGAAGGCATGAGATAAGTCCACACACTTCTAGTGTAGTCATCAACAAGATCTAAGAAATATCTACATCCATTCATAGTAGATATTCTATATGGGCCCCACAAATCAATATGAACAAGAGCAAAAGAAGTAGTAGATTTGATTTTACAAGTAGGAAAAGGAAGCTTATGTTGCTTTTCTAAAGGAGATATAGAGCTTGACAATACATATTGTTTACGATGAGAATCAACTGAGGATTCATGTTAGCCGACCCCAAATTATTTTGGGACTAAGGCTTTGTTGTTGTTGTTGTTGTTGTTGTATCTGTAGGTAGGTAGTCCTCGGGAGGATTAAGAGGTTGGTTCTAATACGGCGTTACATGAAACCACCAAAGACTAATAGAGAAGAGGAGTGAAAATAATGAGCTAGTTAGCTTGGAGAGGACAAGTATTGAGGGGGGGGGGAATGTTATTGTTTTGTTATTGTTGTCTCAAATTGGCTAGGCCATTATATATATGAGTCATTTTACTTAGTTCCTCCCCCCCCCCACAATCTCTCCTTTTGAGCTTAAGTGCCACATGTCGAATCGCGGTTGGTCCATGTGACAATTCCACTACCCAATCCTCCAATCCACTACTCTTGGATTCCCAGTTGGTTTGGTGAGGTTATCCCGCAGAACTTGTCTAACTCGTGGGAAAGTGGCTGAGGTAAGTTTGCTGTTCCATTAATAGAACAAGGTTAAAGATTGAGTCCTTACCGCGGTCTTCAAACCAAGGAGAGTTTAACTTACATATTTTGGCTTGCTCATTTGCGAAAGGTGTGCATCCGCGGAACAAGGATGCTTCAATTGGAAACATATGAATCTGCGGAACAAGGATGCATCCGCGGAACAAGGATAAATCCGCGGATCTAGGGATGCATCCGCAGAACAAGGATGAATTTGCAGAATAGAGATGCATCCGCGGAACAAGGGTGGATCCGCAGAAGAGAGATATAAAGGGAAAGAGGTGACACGTGCAAGGCACATGTGCACTATATTCACGGAATGTAGGTATCCCACCGTACCTAAAGAACAATGGCCCAATCTTAGGTGCCACATATGTGAACTAGAGAAACAGCAACATTGTTGGCAGATGAAGTAGAAGCATGAAGATTGGCATGAAGCAAATAGAGTCCATTTTATATTTCCCCAATGGCAGTGACCTTCATCAACCGTTAGTCCTGGAAAATGCACTTGGACTTAGTAAAAGAAACTTGAAAAGGAGATTGAGAAGTCAATTTGGAAATGGAAAGAAGATTAAATGAAAAATGAGGAACATAAAACACTTTGTGTAATGTGAGAGAAGCATTTATGTATGCAGAACCAACCTTGTGTACAGTGACAAAAGTATCATTTGGCAAAGATATATGAATGGGAGTATGAAGATCAATAATGGAATGCATCAGTGAAAAGGAATTGCAAATGTGATTCTTGGATTTAGAATCCACAACCCAAGTGATTAAGATGAGCAGATGCAACAACAGGTTGAACATGGCATGAAGAAGTGACCATACCTGCTGAATGAGTCACTGTACCAGAAAGATGATCGTCTAGTGTCCTTTCCTTTCATGAGAGCCATCAGCTGGTTTACTTGATTATGAAGCTGTTCAAATTCTGACAAAGCAACATTCCCTTCAACACTGTCCACAGGTGTTTGCATAACTTGTATTGCTTTAGGTCCACCACTAGTAGGTCCACTAGGTCTCAGTAGATCCACTAGGTCTCACAGGCCCGTCCTCTTTGAATTGTTCAAGCAGTATGTTACAGGAAAGCCATTGAGTTTGTAACATTCTGACTTCCTTGGCATTCCTTGTTACAGCAGTTACAAAAGATCCCTTTCTTGAATGAAGACTTAGAATTGCTAGGCTTGGATCCAATCTGATCTCTAGCAGCAGACTATTATAGTTATTTATTAATAGTTAACTATTATATTTAACTATTAATATTGTACTATTACTAGTACTTTTACCCGTGTCGATGGCACGGTGACAATATGACCAATTTTTTACGTCATCTAATCAATTACCCACTAATAAACATATTTTTTTTAAGATGTGCTTTAATACGTAATTACTTTCAATAAGCCTTTCCCCTTTATTATGTTTTTGTTTGGTGGATGTTAATTATAATTATCAGCGCGTATCATGCAAACGTGATGGTTACCAGTAGAAGAAGAAGACTGAACATGAGCTGCCATGGTAATTTGATCTGGTATATAACCATGCCTCAGAGATTATTCCTGCCTAACCATGTTATAGGCTTCACCTATTGTGGGAAGAGGTTTCTTCCTTAAGATCTGACCACTCATATTGAGAAAACTCTCATGCAGTCCCATTAAAAACGGCATGAGTTTCTTCCTTTGTTCTCTCTCTATTTGAGCCTTGATTGCACCACAAGTACAGATACTACATGAACATGCTGAAATTGTATCTAAAGCTATACTATTATCCCATAGCCCTTTCAACTCATGGTAATACGCCTCAACATTGCTTTGATTCTGTTCTAATGAGTGAATGTCCTTTTCTAATTGAAAAATTATGTGACCATAAATACTAGGAAAGTGTATCAATACTAGCAAAACGTCGATCCAATTCAGACCAAACAGTGTTAGCAGACTTTACATATCGTAAGCTACTACTAATTGTGTCACTAACAACATTGAAAATCCATGAAATGACCATGTCATTTGCCCTAGCCCACAGATTATACACTTGAGGTCCTTTCAGGAATCGGAAAAGTGCCATCAATCAAACATATTTTATTTTTAGCAGATAACGCTATTTCCATAGATCGTTTCCAGGCACTATACTTATGATTATCAAAAGTATAATTGAGACTAGAATTAGACCTGGATGATAGTTATTGTGCAGAAACAAGGGATGCATGTTGGAATCAAGTCCAATTTCCATCGTTGATGATGAACTGGACGAAGACGAACTGGGATATGTTGCAGCAGCAACCATTGTTGAGTTTTACAGAACAAAAAATATCGGATACAAATGGATCCAAAGATAAAACCTAATTTTGTAGAAACGAAATAGCAACTAATTGATGAATCGAGCAATCGAATTGAGGATCGATATGATCTGGTACCATCTCAACTTAGGTACAGAAACATAAATCGAAGCAAAGACATGAATCGAAGGAAGGATTCCATTGATCAAATTGCTGAATACAAGATGAACAGGGAGAGAGATTTACAGAGAGTTTAGGAGGGAAAGATCGTTGTTATGACTGGCTAACTCTCTAAGCAAGACTAAGCTAGTGTAAATAGTCTGCTAGAATTGCATTTGTACCCTTCACTAACTACTCTATTTACATTGTATTATTTACATATATGCCACTAACTAATTTACAAACACTTGAACTGAATTACAAACTCGGTCCCAAACAATATTGCTTGTGTGTGTTGCAGTCTTGATTAAGCATTGTAGCACATCATGATTGATCTATCTTTTCTGCTAATTAACCATATTGATCTTTGCAGCATGTTGTGAACTATCATATCTGGACAAAATGACATAGTGTGGCTTTGGCTGTTTTACACTATATTTGTGCATAATTTTAAATCTCAGGAGATTTACTCCTGGATCCATACCTTTACCTGAACCTCATAGCTGAGTTGGGTAGTATAAGTTAGTGGTATCTTTGTATTGTTCGTGTATTGATGTATGTCGTGCTTGGTGCATTTGGTGTATACAAGAGCGGATCCAAAGAGCAATTAACATGGGCTCCAGCCCATCTCAGAATTTTGATATATTTTTTTTTTTTACCTAAGTCAGTACACGCAACCGTCAAAATTCCCCCTCACAATCCACTCTATACTGCCATATCCACGTGACCCACTATATGTAACTTTTTTTTATATATGAAGTTATTTTTCACTATTATTATTGTTTACAATATTTTTTAAATACCAAGCCCACGCGGTTCCAAAATCATGGATCCGCCCCTGAGTGTATATTCCCTTTAATCTTATTTAATAACTTTAAATTGATCTAGACGCCACCAGGGCCGAGTACACAAAAGAAAGGAAAAAAGTAAATGGCCGTAAGCAATATTATGATGTTTCTACTGTAGTTTACTGTTCGATGTATGTGGCATTGCAATTGCAATTGTGATTCACAGGATATGTGCAGAACTGCATGATGTTCTGACTATATCTATCTCAAGGAAAAGGAAAAGGTAATGGCCGTTAGTGGTAATATGACAACACAACCGAGATAATATATAGTTGATGTATGTGTATTTGCAATTGCATCTATGTGCTCCACAGAGGAAATTTGCAGAATTGCATGACCGACTTTACTATATCTTTCTACTTCACTGCATTTAGCTCTTTTAAGTTGGGAACTTGCGTGCTGCTATATAATTTCAAATGTGTGTATTTCTTTTTTTATCAGAAAGGCATTAGTTTCTCTTTGGAAGTGCTATAGTTAGAGAGAAGGCTTAAGAAGTACATTGTCCGGTCTTCTATCTTGTAACTTAGATCTTTACATGAGTTGATTACTCAACAAAGAGACGAAACTATTTTATGACAAAGAAAGAACATGCTTACTGGATCACCTTAAACTTACCAATGATGGATGAGAATACCCTCAAACAAAGACAAAACAAAAATCAAAACCAGAATTAAAACTAAGAACACAAAGAACCCACGCTATTCCAAAGCACTGATCCAGAAACTGCCTATTACATTTTACGCAAAACTATGCTATTTTGATGTTTATATAGGTGTAAAACAGAAATTTAAATAATTACAATGCCAGAACTTGTGGAACTGGTTAATGATGTCTAATTACCCATGAGATAACTGTCCCCTGAAATTTTTTATCTTATTTTTCAATGCTTAAAGTAGGAGCCAGATGTTTCAGAAAAGGTTGTTTGGGGAAGATATGAAAGAATCTTTCCTCTTTCCACACTGCGCTTGGATGTCTACGGCTCGGACAAATTTTACCGCTGATGGTATCAACTGAGTTTCATCATGAAATTTTCTTACTTTTCCTCCTTCCTGCTTGAACTTGCTTTTGCTCTGACTATTACATTCTTCTGCTCTGAGGGTTCAGGGAAATTATCAGATCGAGTATTTGCAGATTATACCATTTTCAAGGGTAAAGGGGCCCTTTCTGTCCATCCAAGACTCCCAACTTTCAGTAAATTAGATGTATGTTTGTGTTTTTCCTTTTCATCTGTGATTTTAGCTGAATCTGCTTGCTTGGTGATACTTATTAATGTTTTTTTTTTTTTTTTTTTTGTAATAAATCCCCTCATTAATCCTTTCTTCTGTCAAGTCTGGTGATCTCAAGATTGATCGCCGTGGCTCGATTATGCTTACATTTCGGCCTGCTATTGGCGAGCGCAAGTATGACAGCGAAAAGAAACAGGTCAGTTAGCTCTCATGTTTCATGGCCACATTCTTGAGGTTTACTTTGTCATCTCCTTGGCCAAAATTAGCTATTGCATGCTTAACAATTTTACATGCACAAGAAGAGTTAGTTAGCTCTTATGTTTTATGACCACATTCCTGAGGTTTACTTTACCATCTCCTTGGCCAACTTTAGCTATTGCATCTTTTTCCATTTTACATGCACTAGGAGGTACATTCCAGGTAGAACTTACACGTGGAATCCCTTCTAAGATCTCAGTGGACAGATTAGTTGGTTAAATGGGCAAACCCCGGTGCGCCAAGCGCTCACCCCCCGCGCCAAGCGGGGGTTGGGAGAGGGAACCATTTGCTAGAGCCTTCCCTTAACAATTGTCAAGAGGTTGTTCGTCAAGGTTCGAACCCGTGACCTTATGGTCACCAAAGGAGCAACTTAACCGTTGCGCCAAGGCTCGCCCTCCAGATTAGTTGGTTAAATGATTGTAAAAAATTTAATATCTGACTTAAAGTCTAGAGTATCCTGTATTTACCTTGATTAATTTTTTTTGTGTCAACCATACAGAACTAATTAGACTGCTTTAGAGTTTCAACTTTTGAGGGATAAGGAATGTGTTGACAATGGAGAAGATTTGGCAAAAAAATTGATCTTGTTCCACATATGTATTTTTTTCTCTATTGATTACTCTTCGATTAAAGGCATATGTTTCTTAGCTTGTTACAACTGGAAGAAGTGGTTTTTGTTTAGGTTTCATTCCGAGTGTTCGTCTACCTACAATGGTATGCTTTCTTAAGTTCAGTTGTTATAATGATTATTTTTCTCTCAAGTCATGTTTCCTTCGTTTATTTTTTTTTCCTGCATTTCTACACTGAACAATGAACTTGAGATTATAAACTTTGGAAGGTTGTCAGGAGGCAAAGTGATCAACTGCAAGTTTGGGCCGTACGACGTTGAATAGAAAGGGGGTTGGGGTGGGGGTAGGGTAGGGGTTGGCATAATACTTCTAGAGGGCTTTTTCTTTCAAATAGCAGCAGTTTTGATAACATTGCACTCAGCTTTTGTTGAAGTTTGTCCATGGTTATATATCTAGGTTGTTTTAGAGGATATATATCAAGGAAATATAATATCTTCATGTGATATCGCATAACTGATTCCTTTTCTTTTAATAGATGAGTCCCCCTTTCATTTTTCGGCTTCACTGACTGGTTTGACATTATGTAGCTCTTTGCTTTGTCGGCGACAGAAGTTGGATCATTTATAAGTTTGAGTCCCGGTGAATCTTGTGAATTCTTTCACGATCCATCAATGCTATCAAGGTGATACTTTGCTGTTATTAATGTTTATATTCTTTTATGCAAAATGTTTTCATCAGTCTGTTACATATCAATCACATGATCTTACATCTCATTCACAATGCCAACATCTTGTTTCATACTGTCCCAATAGAAGAGGTGTGTAACATTACTTTGAATTCGAATATTGCCTCCTAGTTTGAGTTCATATGTTATGAGGGGTAACTTAGAGAACTTGTCAATTTTTATTCCAATTTCTTAATTTACATGCTTTATTGGAAGTGTGGGAGCATAATTATTCCCATTTTAGTCTTTCTTTTGTCAAGCATATGTAGTGTGCTAACTGGAAGGTTAAATGTGACAGTAATGCTGGTCAAGTGAGAAAGAGCTTATCAATCAAGCCACTTGGTGATAGAAGTGGTTACTTCATTTCGTTGAGTAAGTTTACTATGTTTTTTGAATTGGAAAGGTTGGCAGAGTGGATTCTACTAAGTTACCTTTCGTATGTTATTTGCTCACTGCACAAGTAGTATGGAGATATTATAATATATATACTTCGTTTTATCTCTGGAGCAATGCTAGGGGCACAAAATAAAGTCACACAATCTTGCTCACAAATGAATACGCGATATTTTATTGGTTGCATCGATAGTGGATCCGCTACACTCTAATTAAAAATACCAATATTATCATTACGCGTAGGATTTTTTGAGCAAGATTTTGTGACTGTTTTGTGCCCCTAGTATTACTCTTATCTCTGTAGTTCAACTACTTCCTTTGTCCCAGAATAAATGTCGCATATGGTCAACTAAGTTAGAACTTTGACCAACATTTAATGCTAAATTATTTATCTTCATGGAAATTTGAAAATAGATGGTGTTTCTGTTGATGTATCAATAACTAATTTTCAGAATAGTATGAAGATAGTCAAATTTTCAGAACTTTTTGGTTAAAGTTGACCATATGCGACATTTATTCTAGGGTGGAGGGAGTATATCTTTTAATGTTACTATTCTTTTGATTTACCTTGGATTTTTTTTTATCTCCATTTGTGTTTATGTTTTTGTTATGCTATTCTACTCTTCTCTACCCTTAAAGGTGTAATTCAATCAATGTCTTACCTCAAATCTACCTTTTTGCATTTGAGTGGTTTCTATTTATCAACAAGCATCAAGCATCAAGCTCCTCTATAATCTTAACATACCTCTGTTTTCTAGCTTGTACCTGGTTTGGCAATCATACATGTGAGAAGACATACACAGGCACACACACATGTGTGTATATATATATAATATATACTCTCTCCGTCCTACTTCACTTGATACCAACTTGGTGGGCACAAGAATTAAGGAACAGTAGGAGAGAGAATTAGTGGAAGGAGTTGTTGTGAGTAGGAAAAGTAAAGTAAGAGAGAGAATGAGTGGGGGAATAGTAAGTTGATTGGTGTTGTGAGTGTAAAAACTTTACATTTTGGGTAGTATCAAGTGAAGTGGGACGGAGGGAGTATATATATATATTTAAAACAAGAAGGGCAATTCGTCCTTACGGTTTTCGTCCTCTCAACTTCTCATGTAAACATGCCGCTTGAATGAGGAAGGAAAACTAAAGAAATCAAAGAAAGTGATTTAAACCCCTTCTAGTTCTAGGGAGAGAGAATAGGAGAAAGATTAGGGACATGAGAGGAGAAAAAAATAGGGTATGGAGAGATTACTATGTAAAAAATAAATGAAAATAGAAGTTAAGAAAAAAATTACCAACGTATAAATAAAGGATATGTAGGAATTTGGTGGCTAAGGCCGCGTAAGTCTATTTTTTTTTAGTTTGCTCACGTGTACCAAAAAAGTAAATTACAGATACTTATAAATATGATGTACGCGCATATAGTGTGTCGTGCCTCAGTTTTTTTTTTTTTTATATATATACATACATATAAGGAATACTCACCTCTTTTTTTTTTTTTTTTTTTTTTTTTTTTTATTTTTTTTTAGGCTTGCCCATCTCGAGTCAAGCCCCTTTTTGTGTAAGTCAATTTACTAACAAGTCCATTAATTCTCTGAAATTCCTTAAAATCCCCCCAGAGGCGCCTAATATTAACTAGGGAGGGAAAATCATCCACTCTAACCACTGGGGGGAGTCGAACCCAGGACCTCCGTGTTGGTGTCCCAGTGCTCTGGCCATCAGGTCAAGTCCTGATGGTTGGAATACTCACCTCTTGTTTTGCAATGGAGGGGATATAATTTTTTATTTTTTTGTGTGGAAACATAAATATACCTGTAGTTCGTTACAATTGCTTGGGGAACTTGTAAATGTTATACCATTAATTTCCAACAATAGGCCATACCAATGCTAGTTTTTTCATCATATAGGAAGTGTTGAAAACATATATTACACAAACTTATTCTCCAATCTGCTTGCAGCTGTAGTCAACACTATCCTGAATACAAATGAACGTGTAACAGTTCCTGTAACTACAGCTGAGTTTGCAGTGATGCGTGAGGCTTTCAGTGTAAGAAATTTCTAACTTTTGCTTTGTAGATTTGTTACATATTCCCTCCATCCCATAATGATACATTTGACTATTCAAAGATTTTAACAACCTATTTTCATTTCAATCACTAACCTTAATGAGGTTTAACTATTGCTCCATTACCCCCCTCTTTTTCATGGTTTGGTCTCATCCTCTTCTCTCTTGCTCTTTTTCCTAGGCTGGCAAAAAAGTTCATTGATTTTAACCTAACAATTTCAAAAAATGAGACTATTTTGGTCAGTAAAGAAATCATGTTTTTGCAATGTCCTCATTTAAGTACACGATTTTTGCTATGTCCTCGCTCCGTAAACGGAGACGTCCATTTTTAACAGTAGAGGAGCACGTGTTATTACATGACCGTTAAATACTTTACTATCCGACATATTTTTGTTAATAAGTTATGTTAAAATCATTTTTAAGGGAAATGTCTTATACCAAATTACTATATGAGGGACACGTGAGTTATTAAAATCACCATTTATATGACAAATGCTATGACGGAAAGTTATGTTTATAACGGCTGTTAGTCACGTGATATCACGTGCCCCTCTGCCGTTAAAAAATTGACGTCTCTGTTTACAAACCGAGGGTATTGCAAAACTGGTGTACTTTAACGAGGACATTGCAAAAACATGATTTGTTTAGTGACCAAATTATGGGTTTTGCCAAGGTATTTACTGTGGGTATTTTTGAAGCTTTAGAAGAATGGTACATTACATATACTTGTTTGATTTTCTGTATTAAGATGAAGTAAATTTTATTTACTTGCTTTATCTATATATCTATAATGGCTCAAGTGCAAGCTCACTCATTTTCCCTCTCAAACTTGCACCTAGAGAAAATAGAGACTAAATACATTTTCAAGCTTTCATTAAATAGCATCATTGGATACCTTCATTGAAGGAAGCACCCTCATTAATATGTCTCTTTATAATTACTCCCTCCGTCCCGCTAATATTAGCACACTTTCCTTTTTGGGCGTCCCACTAATATCCGCACACTCCCAAAAAGGAAACTTTATATTAATAAAATATTCACCCAACCCCACTCATTCTCTCTCCTACATTATTTTAATACTCACAACACCATTATAATTTATTACACCCTCCACTCATTCTCTCTCCACTCATTCTTTTACACTCACAACATTTTATTAAAATATCATATTCCTTAATTCCCGCGCAAACAGTGTTTGTGCTAATATTAGCGGGACGGAGGGAGTATTTGTTAAGTTTAATAAAAAAAATATGAACCCAATTAACACGAATTGAAAATGAAGCTTCAATTCCGATCAATTTGTATTTACATCATATTTTAATATTCATAATTTTATATCTAGGTAATTATTCAAAAAAACTAATTTTTTTTGAGATCCTATTTTGCCCGTGTGTTTAACGTACGGGTGTAGAGCACTAGTTATTATTAAATAACCAAGTGATGCACCGGTTAGGGGTCTTCAAGAGTAGAGAAGTGATAAGATGGTGAATAGGGATGACAATTTTACCGAACCCGATCCGAACCTGAGCATATCCGAACCCGTTAGGGTCGGGTTTGGTAGCCATTTTTGAAAACCCGTCGGGTTCGGGTTCGGTTCTTCACGGACACCCGGCCGACCCGACCCGAACCCGACTTAGTATTTTACATTTTTGCCCATATATATATATACATAATATTAATATATACCCCTCCCTTACCCTAATTATCCCTTCAGTCTCACCCTCCCCTACGCCTGGAACATTGATTTTGAGATGTATATTTTCATGGCAGGGTAGTTGGGACTCCCAGTTGCATTACATAGATCATATATATAAAGGTTTGAAAACTTTATTTGGTGTATATTTTTCATGGCCGTGAAAAAAAATATATGGCTGGTTTACATGACGGGTCGGGTTCAGGGTCGGGTCGGGTTCATACATTTTGGGCCGGGCCGGGTTTGGTCAGGTCAAACCCGACCCGAACCCGACCCGTCGCCACCCCTAAATTGGTGAAGGGTAAGGGAAGGTATAAGAAAACAAATCATGGATAGGAGTGATTGAAAGTGATATGAGCTTACTTTGGAATCCAAGAACTTATGGCGTTAGAGAGGGCGGGGTGGAGGGGAAAAATTTCATGTAGGTGGAGTTTGATATTTTTTATTTTTTAAATCCTTGTTTCTCTTGATTTTATCTTTATATATGAGAAAGGAATTTAAAGGTGGTGAGGGAAAAGCATTAGCATATAGGTTTCCCTAATCTGAATGATGCTAATTCTGAATATATAAAAAGAAAAACTTGCTCATCGCAGTTGCATGAACATTCTATTCTACCTCGTGTTATAATGCTTAGGTTATTTGTTTTCACTGTTTGTTGTCTTGTACTGCAGTTTGCGTTACCCCACATCCTGGGCTGGGCAGCCGGTTGCACAAATCAGATCTCAAGCAGCAAACAAGAGAGTCATCCGAAGCTGTTTCCACAACGAATGGATTCGGAATGGGATAGATAAATAGATGAATCTATTTGTATGTATCAAGTTGCAAGTGCTTGTTGTCAAGTGGTTCTTTTGCACTTCACTCAAGGGAACTATGAATTCATGTAGAGAAAATGTTGATTAAATATGTTCTCTAACTGTATCCTTGTATTTTTTTTTTTTCAATCTTGTTCTAGAACATAGCTTATGGTGTTCGTGTTCGCACCATTTTAGAGATTCCAGAAATGGAAAGTTTGCAAGGGAACGGAAAGAATCTACTGTTTCGTTATTATGCAAGTTCATTATATGATTTCCCTCCTGTAGCGTGTCAAGTGGTTCGGTCACATTTTAACATGTAGATAAATTGTCTTGAGCTACAACCATCAAAGTATGCCAATCTCCATTTTTGCCCTGCAATGTAAATCAAATTCCTTGACCAGGGTTTTAGAGGCATCAACTTCAACACAAACCCTGGGACGGATCCTGCGCCTATAAGAAGTGAAACTGTCCGCATGCAAAGGCTTGCCCACAGCGCTCTCTTCGAGATGAAATACCGCATGCAAAGGCTTGCCCACAGCGCTCTCTTCGAGATGAAATACAGGAATTGAGGTATCATTTGGATTATGGAGAGTCTAAGAAAAAAAGGCAATACAATTAGGCATTCATTGGGATTCTCAAATTGGAAAGATACTTAGAAGAATGGAACAGTGGTATGTAGGAGTTGAACCAAAGACATCGGGTTTTGGAGACCCACGTTCTACCAATCTACCAAACTGAACTAAGAGCGCCTTTCTTAGCAAAAAAGATAAGACCGGAAACAAAAGGATTGGATTCTTAGGGATGACAGGATTTGAACCTGTGACATTTTGTACCCAAAACAAATGCGCTACCAAGCTGCGCTACATCCCTCCAATTAGCTTAACACCATTGAATTTAACGCAATGCAAAAGAAAAAAAATATTAAAAAACTTACAGCAAAGCCAAGGCCCCCCCAAAAAAACAAAAAAACCACAGCAACTTGTTCAGAAAATATATGGGCATTGAATGTTCGGGAAAGTGGAATGGTTTTCCATTACAGATGCCGCTTGCAGAAAAGATGTTAACATAGTACTGACTGATTTCAGTGTCTTTATACATGTACATAATACTGGGGCTAAATGTACATGATCCCGGGGCTAACACTTTTATCACTAGACAACATATCTGCTTGTATTGACCAAGTCTCGCAGGAAATGTGGTTTTGTTATCCTATATATAATATAGGAAATATGTATATACCTGTCCAATGCAGAACTATGGTTGCTCCAAAGAATTCTCTTCCCAGTTGTGCTTGCAGACATCAACTAAGAAATCCAGAAATTAAACACTCCGTCCCATAGAGATAGTCCCACTTTTTTAGTGGTTGATTTTATTGAACTTTAACTAAAAATTTAGGAAAAACTAATTATCCAAATGAAAATCCCAAAAACGTTATTGATAGTACCTTTAATGGTGTATTAATAACAAATTTTAGAAATTCATTTGGATAATTATCTTTCCTAAATTTTTAGTCAAAATTAGATCAAATTAACCACCAAAAAAGTATGACTATCTTTAGGGGAAGGAGGGAGTATTACCCACGTATATCATCATGCCTATCGTTGCTTCTTCCTTGTATGCCCGTGCTCAATGGAGGCCTCTCTTGACTTTCTATAGTGCAATGTATAAATTTCATGATCTATAGGGCAGGATTACGATCATCAGAAGGGTTGCAATTGTGGATAGATGGATCCTCGGGACTCTCTGCATTAGATGGTGAGGAGGCAGTGGTGGTTTCTTCTTCAAGGATATCTGATTTAGCAGAAGCAAGAAGAGAAAGACGGCAGAGAGGACAGGTGGTGTGAGCGGTTAGCCACTGGTCAATGCAATCTATGTGGAAAGTATGGCCACAAGCAGGTATCTGTTGAAGCCTATCATTTGCTTGGTAGTCCCCAAGACAAACTGAACATCTGCAAAAAAAAAAAAAAGGTAAAAGGGTCGCCTCAATGTACTATGCTCACGATTCATGAGGCTCATCACAGCAGGGAATAGGAAGTGTCTTGTACTCCGTAAGAAGTACTTCCTCCGTCCCTAAATGAATGTCAAAATTTTGTCCCAAAATGAATCTTTTTTTGTAAAGAACTTTGTCCCTAATCGCTTTTTTACCAAAAAAAATTTGCAAGTCATTTTATTATCGTAAAACTAAATGTTTAGAAAGTGGATAACAAGAATATTTATGCATCTTTGCCATTATAATTTATAAGAAGCACACATTTTCAGAGTGTCCCTTAAACTAAAGTCTTCCATTAAAAAAAAAATAGATTTCTAAAATTACGAATCCTCTTATGTGTACCTCAAAGATTGGACATAAATTTGTTTTGTAATCTGGTTCAAGGTCCATTAATGTATGTCATTATCGTCTCTTGACTTTGATCATGCTCCAAATATCCTATGCAATTCTAGATATGCTTCAAGTACAGTAAGAGCCCCGTCCCAAAAAAATGCCATGTTGTACATTGTAAGCTTTTTGAGGATGTAGCTTTAATTGGTTGCCTTCATAAGATTGCACTGAACTTATTTCCGTTTATAAAAATGTGACTATTTTTTGGGTATGGACATAAAAACAAGAACGCGACAATATTTTTCAGAGAGGGATTTGGAAGAATGGCATACAGATGAAAGTAACCTGTAAGAATAGAAAATATAAGAAGGAATAGAAGTAAATAAAAGCGGCTTCATGATAATTTGAACCAAGTATTGTAGGGGTCCAATTACTTAAGCCCTAGTTTAGTAACTACAAGGCAGCTGGATAAGTGGTGTCACTAAAACCAGATATGCAATAAGAATCTAAGTTGGTACAAACTACGGTTTCTCTACATGATAGAAACATTACACATGCACTATAGCAAGAAACTGTAGTCTCCTCCCGCACTCCTTGATATCGTACTCCCTCCCTCCGTCCCAATTCTCACTTTTAGGACATTTGATAAGAGTTGAGATTAAGCAATTTTTTGATAAGAAAAAAAGGTTGTATTACATTTAAGATCAATTTACAAAGGATGAACAAGAAGTCCATCTAAAGTTGAAGTGTAAATCAGAAATTGTTCATGGGGAGAGGTAATTCGTAACTTCTCCGAAATTTGGAGATTGTTTTGGGATTTTTTCTCTCCAAAAAAAAGGGCAAACCCCGGTGCGCCAAGCAGGGGTTGGGAGAGGGAACCATTTGCTAGAGTCTTCCCCTCCTGACAATTGCCAATACATGCTATGGTACAACTATTATCAATCAACACCCATAGGTTTAAACATGAAGAGTGAGTGTCAGTGTGTAAAGAAGAAAGAGAGAAGGCCACTCACTGTGTATCACTAACAGAGAAGCTTTCCATAAACACAATAATGGGCAGCATCTCCCTCAGTTCTTTCTTCAAACCCTGCTCTGGCTGTAAGCCCAACAACCACATTTCAAGAAAAATCAAAATAAACACTAAAACTAAATTAAATGAGAAAATGAAATGTGTTACCCTGGAGATTTGATTGGTGGCAAGCGTAGGCAATTGGAGGAGCGACGGCGTTCTAGATCGGCGGCGATGGCGGAGATAGAAAAAACAGAAGGAAAAGAGGAGGACGAAGGTGAAGAAGACGGGTATAGAGAAAATGAAAGCTTGGTAAATCTTGAATTCGCCTTCCCCCATTGAACAACAGCTCGATGACTGCTCCGAATTCGTGACATTATTATGATTTCTCATCGACGACCCTGATTTCTCAACAGTTCCATTTCCAAATCCAAACCCATTTTTCATTTGATTTGATCTAAACTCAACAGTGAGAACGGAAATCTTCTGTACTGTTTCGTTTGGTTGGACTGTGTCGGTGCTTGTTTGTGTCAACTCAAGCTTTTACTGTTTCTAGTTAGGCCAAGTTTGGTTTGAGCTTATTCCCCTACGGTTCCTCGTAAACTGACCAAGAGTGGGGTGGGGGGACTATGTATAGTTTCTAAAGAGGCAAGGATGCCTTAGCGATCCACAATGAAGAACGATTCGTACTTGTATGCTTTGATCCGCGGGCCACTCCAACTCAGGCCGCCCCAATTCGCCCGAACCACCCATGCATGAGGTGTGTTGACTGAACCGAACCCTTGAATAAATTAATTTGTCAATAGTTTTCGTACCTGTTTGTCCTGAACCGCGAGTTGCTCCAACGCAAACCACCCCAATTCGCCTGGACCACCCATGCACAAGCTATGTTGACTGAATGGAACCCTTGACTAAATTTGTCAAAAGTTTAAGGCTCATCAAAGTGCAAATTGCGCCTCTAAAGTACCCTATGCACCTTTTGCATTTTGCGTGTGTAAGTGCGGCTAAGGTTTAGCCCAATGGATCATTTGGAGGGAACCACTTGATTGTCTCACTCATCGGGATAGATCCAAAACATAATCCAAAACAAAACATTATGACTATAACATAAATCCTTTCAATAATTGAAGAATAACAAACTACATATTTCTTTTGATATTGAGTTATCCTAGTTAGTTCCTTGCCTCTTGGAGATTGACATCTTCATGTTCTTCGATGCATCTTGGAGGAGTAGCAGTATAGGGTGGATTGGGGAGGGAAAAAAAAAGCGGCCAACAAAAAATAGAAGTGCGAAGTTTTTAATATCACATATTTTTTGGTGAGGTCAAAGGAAACAATGTGAGTAGTTCCGGTTCATCATCTCTTGTCATAGATCTCGGTGATGAATTCATGTAGAGGCGTCTTTCTTTCACAGAACTGAGGTTGTGAACATCTCCTGTCTTGTAGAATGATGAAGCCGATGATCCTCTTTTATTTGGGCTACTCATCATAAAACTTGTGTTCCAAGGTTGTTTTGGACTTGAGTAAGGAGCAGCAGGCGATGGAGAGCGTAAGGTTAAAACTGTAGAAACATCTTGTTCGATTTGGGAGCAATCTGTTGTAGGCTTTGGGATGTGCAGGATGGGCTTTGAGTATTGCCTTCTTTCATGGAGCTTGAGCTTTGTTTGTCCTTTGGTGGCTGCGGATTCCTTTTCTTTTTCCTTTCCTTTGGGCCGGGAGCCTCCAGTTAAGCGTTGGACAATATCGCGGAAAGAAGTTGAATCAGTTTGAACGTATGTTGTGGTTGTTGGTTTAGAGGTAACTGAGGCTTGGCTTCCTGAATTGTCCATGAAATTATGTGATCGCGATCTTCTACAATATGTGAAATCGCAAGTTCTTCGATCCCTTGTGTCATTCACCTGAAAAACAACAATTTCGTCGTTTAGAAATGTGCTTAAGATCATGAACAATTAGATCGTTTGTGTAACAAAGTGGTACCGAAGATTTGGTCTAAAGATTCACGAACAAATGGGCTCGACCGGCCACTTTGACTAATTATCACCCGAAAATCTATTGATTTTCGGTAATAGTATCGTAGAGGCTTATATTTTTTACGATACATAACAAAGTGAATTAGGGATGTTTGGAACAAACCTGGATGCGATAGAACCAACAATTCCAAACTTAAGGAGAGTACAACACATTCTTCACAGAGCTTTAATTCAAAATTCTGGGCTTGAATTAGAATTATTGCCTTAAACCCTTGGTTGAAATTCATTTATTTGGTTGACTTTGACTTTGACCCATTGACTACTACACATATATTTTCTATAAATGGCATTTGATATGGTCAAATTTACCATTTTCCTTAAATTTAGTAGAAAAATAATTTGTATATATATATAGAAGTGACTTAAATGTAGGAAATGGAATTTAAATTCTAGGTCGTTGACCTTACTACTATACTCTCCCCTCCCATTTATCTTTTCTCATTAATTAAGAGCTCGTTAGGTAGCCTGATATAGGATTAATCAGTATCAATAGTGAAGAGATTATTAATCCAGAGATTAATAATATCATCATTTTTTTTGGGATAAATATGAAGAGGATAAGAGATGATAAAAGGCCTTATCCGGATTGTTAGGATTATTACTCCAATTACATTTAATCTACCAAACATCAAGCTTATTGAACTAATAATCATATCCGGTCCTAAAAAGGGCTACCAAACGGCCCCTAATTGTATTATTTCTTTTTTTAAAAATAATATATTATAACAGGATATTTGAAATGATTTTTCGTATAAATTAAATATCGATTGTCAGTTGAGTTAGAGTTTTTGGCTAAAAGATAACATACTCTTTGCGGCCTCAACTCAAATATAAATAAATTTATTACTCAAAATACCTTTTTATAACAAAAAAATATCATCGGATGCACGGAATATTACTTTTCAATCGATGAAAAAACTTGCTAGTCAATAATTTTACGAGTGCAAACAAAAACTCTATCTCCATGACTTATAGTACTGTTACATTTCAGTTGTTACTTTCACTAAAAAAACAAGCAAACTATTTAAAACTTTCTGCAAAACTATAGTTACATTTTATAATAAAAACTGTTAAATTTCATAATTTCATCTGTAACATTTCTTCATGTTGGAATAGAAGACCAACCAAGGGAGGATTTCTCAAGGAGTATGAGGCGGGCGCCTGGGGATGGCGAGGCGGGCGCCTCGCGTGCAGTTGGTTTGACGTTGTTCATGCTTGCTTGGGGCGGGCGCTTGGTTCCTAGGGTGGCGGGCGCCTCAAAGGCCGAGAGGTGAGCGAGGTTGGAACTATTCCAGCGGCGGCGTAACTACCTTGAGGCGGGCGCCTCAGGTCGGCCAAGGGAATTGTTTTTGACGGGCCTTTTATTCTCTTGGGCTTAGGCTAGGGTTTGGCTTTTATTTAGAGGGCACATATATAAACGCAATGTTCACGCCCCTTTATTCATTGTAACAACATATTTTACATACGTAGTGCGCAAGATCCTGGCTTAGTAGTGCCCCCAGACGTAGCGATCAATTTGGTGAAGCTGGGTTAACAATCTCTTTGTGTTCTTTTCTATTTTGTTGATTTCTTGTGCTTGGTTTGTGTGCACTAATTATTCTTGTAGGTTTGCTTGGGTGTGGAGGGCCGTATTCACAACAACCCGTATCGAGCTCTTGGTTTAGGATCGAGGAGTTGTTTCAAGCAATCAAGAATGGGCAAGGACAAACAAGCGGTGGAGAAATTCGATGGGTGATTTCGGATATTGGAGGATGCGGATTGAAGATCTCTTGTACAACAAAGATCTCTACAAGCCTCTGAAGGGGAGTCAAGCGGAAGACGAAGATCGGGAAGAATGGGAACTCGTGGATCGGAAGGCTTTAGGGGTGGTGAGATCTACTTTGTCAAAGTGGATCGCGAAGACTACAAGAAGGCTGACAACCGCGAGGAGCTATTGGATTATCTTGCTTGAGAGATTTGAAACTCCGTCTGTGCAAATAAGGTTGATTTGATACGCAAGATGGGTAGTCTCAAGATGCGAGAGGAGGATCCTTGGCTAAACACATTGATGAGTTTATGGATGTCATAGATTCATTTGGCCGCGGTGGCGATCAAGTTCGATGGCGAGGTTCATGCATGTCTGGCTAGCTTCTTTTACGGAGTTGGAGCGGAAGGCTGCAATCAACGCTTCGGCGGGTAAGAATAAATTGAAGTATGATGATGTTAAAGACTTTCTTTTTAGGTGAAGAAAATCGCATGAAGAAGTTGGGAACATCAAGTGCTTCGGGATCGGCTTTGGCTGCACTGGTAGGGAAGGCGGAGTCTTAAACAGGAAGGACCGAATCAAGGGGAGAACGTTGTGAGTGGTAAGGTCGAAAAGTGGAGGAGAACAAACCAAAGGTTGAGGGTTCATTGATCTTTTATTGTAAGGAGTTGGGACATTTCAAAAGGGATTGCATCCTAATCGTAAGGGCAATCAGTGAATGTGAATAGTCGAAGGTGATGATGTACTTGTTCTTAGTGTCGGCGGTACACTAGAATCATGGAGTCTTTGGATTCGGGGCATCATTCCACTCTTGCGGGCATAAGGAAGAGATGGATAATTACACTTAGGTGATTTCGGGAAGGTCTATCTAGGCGATGGCGAGCCTTTGGAAATCAAGGGGAAGGGGATGTCGAAATAGGAGCATCGGACGGGAAGGTTACTACATCTGACAGGGGTTCGACACATTCCGGGTTTGAAGAAGAACTTACTTTCAAGGTTGGGCGGTTGGATGATGAGGGTTCTGAGGTGACTTTCGAGCTACGGTTATTACCAAGGAGGATTGTGAGATCGCTCGGGGTAATAAGGAGGGTACTTTGTATTTGGCGAACAACACCAAGGATAGTATTGCGGTGGCGGCCAAGGGTGATCTTGATTTGTGGCACTGTCGATTGGAGTCGCATGAGTGAGACATGGATGAAGGTACTTTGTTCCGAGGGTCTACTACCGGGTTTGAAGGCACGATCAGCGTGGGGATACTGCGAAGATTGTATGTTTGGCAAACAAGGAGAAGTAATTTCTCAAGGAGGTAGGGGATTGAGGGAAGCAAAGTTGGAATTGGTTCACGCGGACTTGTGGGGGCCATCTCCGGTTACATCTGCAGGTGGTGCGTCATATTACATGACTTTCATTGATGATTCTACAAGGAAGGTGCAGGTCTGTCTTGAAGGGGAAAGATGAGGCTTTGAGGTGTTCGAAGTGGAGGGCTTTGGTGGAGAATCAAACGGGACTTAAGCTTAAGTGCTTAAGATGAGATAATGGTAGGGAGTATGAGCTTTCAGAGTTTAGGGAATATTGTCTTGCGAATGGTATTCGTATGGAGAAGACTCCAAGAAGACTCCACTGACTTCAACGGGGTAGCGAGAGAGGATGAGCAGGGACTTTGAGCAGCCGGGCTAGAAGTATGAGATTGAAGTGTGGACTTAGAAGACGTTGGGCATATGCGGTGTGACACGGCGGCTTTCTTGATCAATAGGGGACCGTCGGTTCCATTGGGGAATGGAATTCCCGAGCTGGAGTGGCAAGCAGTAAATCTGTCCTTTCTTCGCGTATTTGCTGCGTTTCTTATGTTCATATTGACTCTCTTTGAAAGAACTAAATTAGATGCTAAATACATTAAGTGTACGTTTATTGGGTATGGCGGGGATGACTTCGGGTATAAATTTTGGGATGATAAAAACCATAAGGTTATTCGTAGTCGAGATGTGGTATTGATGAACGAGGTTTTGTCTGAGGATAGAAAGGGGGCATCTGATGACACTGGTTCGAACCGGAGGTTGTAGAGGTTGATATTCCGGACTCGGGTAGGAGCGGGACGGTTCATGTTGACCATGGTCGGAGGTCGTGAAGATGAACCACATACTCCCGAGAACCGGATATTCGATTTGCGTAGATCCAACGGTGCGTGGATCACCTGGCAGTATACTCCTTGATTATTATTTGTTGTTGACGAGATAATGGGGAAGCCGGAATGTTATGCGGAGCGGTTCGTAGTGTGCTTTGTAACAAGTGGAAAGGCTGCGATGGATGATGAGATGGTCTCATTGAAGGCTAACAAAAACTTGAGTTGACTAAACTACCAGGGAAGAAAAGCCTGCATAACAATGGGTTTTACGAGGATCAAGGGAGAGCAGACGGTAGCAAGCGTTACAAGGCAAAAATGGTTGTTAAAGGGTTTCAGCGAAGTATGGTATTGACTACACCGAAGTGTTCACTCAGGTTGTGAAGATGACCGCTTATCGAGAATGGTTACGGGATAGTAGTGGCGGATGACTTGCTTTGCTAAACAGATGGATGTGAAGAGCTGCCTTTCTTCATGGGGATTTGGAGGAGAGATCTACATGGCACAGACGAGAGGTTACTTGTCTAAGGGTAATGAGGAGCTAGTTTGCAGATTGACTAAGAGCTTGTATGGCCTTAAACAAGCTCTGGCGATGGTACAGAAGTTTGACGGATTAAATGCACGACATTGATTTTATCGGATGTGAGCGGATCATTGTTGCTACTTCAAGAACACGGACAATGGGTATATTATCTTCTTTGTTATATGTGGACGGCACATGTTAATAGCGGACTCTATGAGTAGAGGTAAAACGAGGTTGAAGACTCGGTTGTCGAACGGTTCGAGATGAAGGATTTGGGAGAAGCGAGGAAAATCTTAGGCATGCGGATTGACAGAAATAGGGAGTCGGGTAGATTGGTTCTTTCGCAAGCGAGAATATGTTGAGAAAGTCTTGGCAAGATTTTGTATGGAAGGGGCAAAACCAGCGGGGGACACCATTGGGTTTGCATTTTCAAGTTATCAGAAAGACTCGCCTAGGGACAAGGAAGAGCGTGACAGATGGAGAGAACTCCATATGCTTCGGTGTGGGGAGTCATGTATGCAATGGTGTGTACAAGGCCGGACATTGCACATGCGGTGGGAGTTGTCGGCCGGTTCATGGGCAATCCGGGGAAAGCAACATTGGGAAGCGGTTAAGTGGATCCTACGATACTTGAAGAGTGCTGCTGGTAAAGGCTCTATGTTTTAACGGAAGTGGTGTTAGCGGGTTATGTTGATGCGGACTTGGCATCAAGTGATCTTGATAAGAGGAGAAGTACTACGGGTTGCGTGTTTACATTGGGTGGTACCAATCTCCACAGGCTTCTAAGTTACAAAGATCGTGGCTCGATCATTGCAGAAGCGAGAGAATATGTGGCGTGAAGCAAGTAAAGAGATGGTTTGGAGTGAGAACTTCTTGGGTGAACTTGGGAAAGCGAAGTGGTAATATTCTCTACGGTGATGATGCAATTGGCTTGGCAAAGAATCAGCGTTCATTCAAGGGGCCAAGCATTGAATTAAGGTTTCACTATATCGGACATCTCTTGGAGGAGAAGACTTTGTGGCTTGAGAAGATATTGGGATCGGAAAAATCAGGTGACATGTTGACGAAGGTTGTAAGACCTTGAGAAATTGAAGGCGTGAAAGCTTAGGCTTGAAGAATGAGAGAGGAGGATGGCACTACCATGATCGAGGTGAGCACTGGGAGGACACCAAGGATGAGTTGAAGAACGGATACGGGGGCTCGTATATGTGGTTGATCTCTAGGTGGGAGATTGTTGGAATAGAAGACTGACCAAGGGAGGATTTCTCAAGAGTATGAGGCGCGGGCGCACAGGGATGGCGAGGCGGGGCGCCTGCGCGTGGGTTCAGTTGACGTTGTTCATGCTTGCTTAGGCGGGCGCTTGGTTCACTAGGGTGGCGGGCGCCTCGAGGCGAGAGGTGAGCGGGGTTGGAACTATTCCCGGTGCGGCGCATGAACTACCTTGAGGCGGGCGCCTCGAATGCAATAAAGAGGAACTGTTTTTTGACGGGCCTTTTATTCTCTTGGGCTTTAGCTAGGGTTTGGCTTTTTATTTCCGGGGCACATATATAAAGCAATGTTCCGCCCCTTTATTCATTGTAACAACATATTTTACATACATAGTGCAAGATCCTGGCTTGGTAGTGCCCCCAGACGTAGCCAATCAATTTGGTGAACTGGGTTAACAATCTCTTGTGTTCTTTTCTATTTTGTTGATTTCTTGTGCTTGGTTTGTGTGCACTAATTATTCTTGTAGGTTTGCTTGGGTAAGTGCTACATTTCATAGTAAGTGCTACATTTCAGGCGACGAACAGTTTAGTTTTTTTGTTTGTTACAAAATATAATTTTACAAAACAATTCAAAACCATATCATGGCGCTGCTAGAACACAACGGTATTTTCGATTTTTTTTCGAACGCGCGGTCAAGGCTTGAGTGGGGCGGACCTAGGCGGGCGGGTAGGGCTAGACTTGCTCGGTCGGACCGAACCGCCGATCTACGGTTCGAAGAAAAGACCGTCAGAAACCGGACCGCCGACTTACGTTTCATGGTTTCGATTCCCGATTTGCTGGTTTTAGACAGATTTTTTCTTGAAATGTTTTTTCCTGTGAATTTTTTGAAGGTAACTTTTGCACTCACAATTTTTAAAATAATTAAGGGGTAAGTAAGAATTGAGATTTGAGACGAAAATATTTTGAAAATAAAAGGGACGTTTTTGGCCTTGAGTTTCCGTCGAACCTTTTATGCGGAGTTGCTGCATTTTATAACCTATATGGATCTCTGATAGCCTACTTAGGATCTCATCTTATACTTATCATTGTCGACATGAAAGCGTAAGAACTCAATGGGCCTGAGAATCACGTTGAGTTCTTACGAATTTGAATCTTTTGTTCGTCTAGGTACTCATATAATTTTATTAATATTAAGTAAACTTATATAGAGTTGGATAACCAACTTTACTTTTTTATAATTAAAGGGGGGACATTTAGAAGTCTTTAACTTCTTGTTTCAACTTTGTCAGAAGGCAAAAAGCATCTTTTCATCACTGAACTTTTGTCCAATTTACAATATTCTCATTATCATATTTTTACAATGTTCTCAATCCGTTCATATTTGCTAAAGACATAACGAAAGTCAGTCACATAACCTCACACGACTAACTTTAACTAAATTTTTAATTAATTTACTGATGTGTACGCTAACTAGATTATAGGCGATAAATCTCCCGCCATTAACCTCACACGTGACCTCAAGAAAGTTTTTCACATTAGGTCATTTAACTGACTTTTGTCAACTTTTTAGCGAAATTATAGACGTAATGAGAATATTGTAAAAATATGAAAAGTTTAATGAGAACACTGTAAAAAGTAGAAGTACAATGAGAACATTGTAAATTGTCCTAAAGTTCAGTGATGAAAAAAGGATTTTATTTTCCTTATCAGAATGCTTGCTATTCGTGTGATGCCACAACTTTCCATATACATCACCTTTTGAAACGGATATTTCTTACCACAATAGTTGCATATTGCATACAATTTCTTGTCGTCGTCTCTAATCAGAATCTTCTCGAAATGAATCATAAATGCGGTGGTGGTATGGTGCCATGTTGTTTTTGTGGTTCTTGAATACTTCTTAGAAAGTAGAGAGAGGTAAGAGAATAGAAAGAGTTTAGGAAACTGAAACCTCTGATTCGGCGGTCTGAACAGGACCGAATGACAAGTTTAGGTGGGGCAGCCCGTCTCACCCCGTGAGACGGTCTCACCCAAAATTTTGTCAACCTACCCAGTGAAACTTGAGTTACAGGGATACAATAACTTATTTTTTAAATTAGAGTAAGAAAAATAACTTTATTTTTTCAGATTCCGAATGTTTTGCTACACTTGATCCAATGGAAATCCACAAATATTAAAGCACAACATTCAGTTTATTAAAGTACAACAGAACAATGAAAAATCACAAATACATTATGTAAAATTCACAAATACAATCATTTTCGATATAAGGGACAATCATTTTGGGACGGGACGGAGGGAGTAAAGCTGTACATTAAGTGATAGTCGTAAATACTAAAGCTGTACATTCAGTTTGTAAAGAGCAACAGCACAATATAAATCCACAAAACAATAAAAAACGGTACATACAGTTTTATAAAGAGCAACAAACTAACGTCGAGTCACCAGGTAAGTCGGTTTCATTAACAGTCCCTTTAGAAAGTAAGGTCGGGGCAACGGACACTCGGGCATCAAGGTTGGAAATCTTGCACAGCTGGTAACTACACAACACACATTCATATATTAACCCCTTAATTTGGTTTACTCCATCCGTCCCACCCGATAAGGACAAACTATTTGGGCATGATGATTAAGAAAAAGTAGTATAATATTAATAACAAAGGGATTGTGAGTATCACAAGTAAAGTATGAGAAAGAAGAACAGTAAGTGGAATGTTGTGCGTTTGACAAGTGGGTCTTATTAAATATAACAATATAAAAACTTTGCCATTTTGGGTGGTCCTCATTGAGATGGGACGGACGAAAAAAGAATAAGTCCTCATTGAGCTGAGATGGAAGGAGAATACAAGTAAAGAAGGAAACAAGATTAATGTTTTACCTTTTTTAATTGTTGGTCTCTCTAGTTATAAAAGTCAAACATCCCTCACCTTGAGACTGACTTCAGCAGTCAATGGCGTCGATAGCCTTGGACTTGTAGGAACTGGGTTGAACTTGCGAACGAGGATCTTAAAACATGGCAAGAATATTATATAGAGTGATGCTAAAATAAAGGGTCCTGCAGCAAGCCAGCCAAGCACCTGCAGAACCATTTGAATATAATGAGATCAAGAACATATAAACTGAAGAGAAAACCACAAGAAGACATTAACTTCAGTAATCAATTCTTGCATAGTCTACAAGTTCAAAATCTTTTAAGGGACTTTGCCACATGAAAAGTCCATAATGTAGAGATAATTCATAAAGACAATGTAAATATAAATTGATTCTTCCATTGTCTATCGTAATTCTGCAATCGCCACCCTTTTGCTTTCCTCAGTCATTAGTCAAGCTCATGTTCCTTTCAAAATTAGAGATATCTGAACATTCACCTGGACCTTGGGAAGCATATGTGAGCCCGCATTCTATTTTCTCCTTTCTTCATGTGCGTTTTAGAGGTTTGAGGTGGGGCAAGGATGTTAGCCTGTTACGGCCATGTGCATTGTTTACTGCACTTTGGTGTTTGTAGGCTCAGAGAAATTCCAACATTGTAAGTAATCTGGGATAGACTTGTTTATATCACCTATCTAAGCTTCAGCTTGGGAGCCTTCCGAGGTTGCCTATTTCAGAAATTCTTTAAGATTGGCCAGCTTAAGTTTCTCCATTTTTGTCTCTTTGACAAGTTGTACAGTGGTCAATAAGTCATACTTTTTTCGACCCAAAATGAAAGTCCCCAAAAGATTTTCAAATTTGCTCTTTATCAAGAGCAAATCTGAAAATACAATAAAATTGGACATTCACTTTAGGACGGAGGGAATATCATTTTATCAAAATCCAAAACCTGATCAAGAGCGAATTTGAAAATTTTATGTACATTCATGTTGGGACAGAGGGAGTATCATTTTTTTCAAAATCCAAAGCCTGTTGTCAATACCTCCCTACTGTGGACTCCCTCCTCTCCAAAATAAGAAAAAACATTAAGTAAAAATAAAAACTGTAATCCATTTCCATGTCACTGCCACATTTCCTTTCCCAAGCATATCACCCTTATACCAACTAATTGTGGCAGAGACAACTTTACCCGATATCCCCCCTAGCCCCACCCCCATGTGCCTGCCTTGACAGTCTTAATCAATGCTCCTTTGATCACCACTCATAGTCAGCACCACTCATAGTCAGCTCTAACGGTTCTACCCCAACAATCGAATTTACCATGTCCTTGTTACCTCCCTCCTAACTTTCGTCCCACACTAAACGGACCCCCCCCCTGGATTCTTCTTCCCAAGATTCTTCAATTTCACCTTATCTCAGTCTCATCCAGGTCTAGAATTGATTGACAACTGAATAAAGAGCACCAATGCTGGGAGAAGCCAAAAGACTCAAGTATCCAGCTCAAAAAAAAGGGGACAAAGGCTGTTCTCTATTGAATGGACAGCATATAAGGAACAAAGGTGAAGTTCATGTTTTACTACTCCCTCTATCCCGGAATAAATGTCGCATTTGACTTGTCAACATTTATAAGAAGTGTGCTTTACTAGTTTGTACAACAACGACATTAGCCCAGTGCCGCAAAGGCTCCCACCTATGGTGGGGTAAAGGGGGTCATATGTATGCGGCCTTGCCCCTGAATTAAAGCACAAAGAGGCTGTTTCCGGATGACCCATAATGAAAATTGCGTCGAAAATTGCATGGATTGACTGCTACTTCATAACAAAGAAGCGCAGACAGTTTAGTGAGCCATTTTGCTTTGTTCCATCATATTCCCAAACCAAAAAAATAGAAATGCGGCATTTATTCCAGGACGAACCAAAAAGGAAAGTGCGACATTTATTCTGGGACAGAGGGAGTATAAAAAAATCAGAAAATGTTACAAAACTGTACTAGAGCAATGGGGTTGGGAGTAATTCTTCTTCCTTATATTATGTTTATTAGGCTGAAAGAAAAGCATTATATGTTTGAGGAAGACTATACACAGTACTACATCTTGTGAAAACAAATAAGGCATGAAATGGAAAAGATTATTTGGTCAAGCACCCAAGAGTGAGCTGCTAGCTGCTCACTAATTTCCAAACAAATAAGAAATCCCCTCACTGAAGCCCCCAGTGGAACCAAGAAGACCAATCTTCAATCATAAACAAGTACGCAACTATCCCTGAAAATCATGTGTTTCCTTAAAACAAATACACCAGAAATTAGCAAATGTGGTGCCACCCGACAACCACATTCCATCTTTCTAACTCCAAATTCACAGGAAGCCATTATCCAAATCTTTGAAGCGATACCCAAGCTTCTAATGCACAACAAATAGTTTACACCATAATGCTCAAGCCACAGAAACAGGGTTAGTATGAGACTCTTCCTGGGTCTATGAAGGATACAAATGCACGTAGATATAGCTTTATGGTTACTTCATGGTTGCAAGTACAGGGGGCTGAAGCAACTGGTTAAAAAGGTAATTAAGTAACTAGGATTGCAGTGATTATTGATCCCCAACAAGAAGGTGGCTGAGGTATTAACAAACTGGTTCGACATATTATCATGACCAAAAAGCTCGAGCTTCAGAACTATTTAAGACAAAAGGTTAGTTTGAGACTCTTTGAGAGGCTTTGAAAGGACACAGATAAGTGGACAGTTAGCTTTTATCCTGTGCAATGGCATGCCCACGTGATGAAGAAGCTCGTCAGGGATGGTTTATGTAACTAGATTTTGTTGTAATCATTGACCAGACTCCTAAAATAAAAACTGCTGATGCATAACAAATTGGCTTGACATAATATCATTAAACATAAAGCCTTCAAGTTACTCTGAGACACAACAAATTCCTACACTTAATTATATGTCAGATCTAGAGAAGCAATTACGTTATAGTATTTTCAATACTAGTCTATTTTCATTTGGGCACTTAAATGAGCTATTTTATTTCATTGCTCAAGTCCTAAATTACACGGTATTTAAAAGCAAAATAAATTTGGTTTCCCTCTTCCGTTTGTTGATAAACTTGCATATTAATTTTTTGGTAATGTCGTCTTCTTGTTATTACTATATATAGTATTTTTTTTTATTTTGTCATTGGTTTCTGGTCACTACTATGTGCCTGACTAATCCGGTTCAAAGAAGGCAGGACCACAAATGCTGCAAACCTCTTCCTACCAAGTTATAACGTTGTTGCACTATCATGGCTCGAACCCGATACCTTTGGTTAAGTTATAACACCCCCTTACAAGCTGGATCTAGGCGCTGTGTGTATAAAGATAAAACGAATACAAAATGAAAATTTCAGAAAGAATAGACAGAGAAGATTAAAAGGACGCACGTGAGAGTGAGGGAGAGATATGAGATAGAACAGAGACAACAAAGAGGAATTCAACAAGAGAGGGGACAGATTTTCTTCATTGTGGTCTTGATGAATAGCATTTGAGGCACAGTAATTTAGGGAAATGCTTCAAAAGTGTTTTAAATGGTAAATGGAATTCCCAATTAGAAAGCAACGTTTTCTCCCTTGGCAGTGATACATAAGGGTGATTAAAAAGATGAACATTGGATGCATGTCTTGTGACGTGCAAGCAGACAAGGCCTTAGCAAGAGCTGTTAGCGGCAATTCTTAAAAGGCTTCCATTGAGTAACCCAGAATGATGTAAAACATCTACCAGATCCCGAACGAGAGAGTAAAATAGACGATGTTTATGGATAAAAGTGTCTCCCCAAAGGCTATATAGCAGTGTTCTAAAAGACCCCGCCTAAGGGCGCCTAGGCCCCGCCTAGGCGCTAGGCCCCTCTCCAACGCCTAGTTCTAAGCCCCGCCCAGGTCCTGACTAATCCCGATTAATCCCGACTAGTCCCCGCCTAGGCGCTAGGCCCGGCTCCGCCGCCTAGCATCCGCCTAGCGCTTTTTAGAACCTTGCTATATAGAATAGCAAAGCTATAGTTGAAAGATATGGAAAGGAATGGTGCCGTAGACTGTTTGCAAAGCACCCATGGATAGACTAATCAACCCCTTGAAATATACGGATAAGAGCTTTCACAACATGGAAGCTTGTCAGTACCTATGTTACCTGGACTCGGGATCGGGTATCCGACACGGGTACGGATCCTAGTGTCGGATTCACTTTTCCTCAAAAAATTGGACACGGGGACACTGTCCTAAAATTAGGATACGGGTACGGGGATACGTTAATAACAAAATATATTGAGTCTATTTATATACTTTACTTATAAATGAAGTCAACTCACTCTTTTTTTGCTAAGATATAATGTATAATTAAGTAAAACAACATTAAAACTTGTAAATTTTTTATAAATGAAGTCAACTCACTCCTTTTTTCTTTTTAATTTTTCTTGTCGTATCCAAATGAAAATGCGGGTGTCAGGGTGTCTTGTCGGACACGATACGTGTCGGACACGGGTACTTCAACATATTTGAAGAGTCCGGGTAACACAGGTCAGTACCCAACAGTAAATGATCCTAAAGTTCTATAATCAGAAATAACTGTTTACTAAGCCCAGATTTTCACAACATGGACAGCTGTTCGTCGCAACAAATCGGAATCACGTCGCAAGTCAATGGAAAAAACATTGGGGGTGTTAGAATGCAACAATGGCCAATGACTCTGGCATGTAATTACTGAAAGAATGACTCGAACCATCACAACCCCCCCCCCACATTGAGATTAAAATGCCTACTGATGCAGACCAGCAGCAGGTTTATAACATGCAGTATGCAAATTCAATATCCTGTCAAGTACTCGCTCTATCCCAAAATGATCTTCCTGCTTTTTTCGTTGTTATTACGAAGATACTTTGAGCAGTAAATATAGGTTAATTTAGCCTAATGAAAATCTAAAAATTAATTTGTATAGCATTTATAATGGTGTATCAATAATAAGTTTCAAATTCCCATTAGACTAATAAAATTAACCTAAATATATTGCTCAAAGTACCTTCGTCGTAACAATGAAAAAAGTAGGAAGATCATTTCGGAACGCGTTCCAGATCTACGACCTCCCTCTTGCTTCTAAAGACCAGCAGTCGCGATAAGACAGAGGATGCAAGCGTTATCCGGAATGTCATCCAAATGTGTAAAAGATCCTAGTCGCACTTAAAAGCCGAGTACTCTACCGTTGAGCTAGCAACCCAAATAGAATAAAAGTGTTCTCTCAACTCCTCCTTGTGGTCCTTGCTCATCTTTCCGTCAAGAAAGAGTTCAACAAGCAGAAGACCGACCTTCCATCAAGAGAGAAAGAGGTCGCAATTGAACAAATCGAGCAAGTTCGAATTGACGGAGGGAGTATTAGTATGAAGAGCAATAGTAGTTTGTAATCAAACTGGCACTCAAAAGGATGGTAGGGCGGGGGAAGCAATGAAATAAACGGACTCACAAGGGATGAATCGTTGAATATAATCAAAAAGACCCTGACCAGGAAAGCAAAAGAACTAACTATTGTGCGCAAAGCCGGGCAGATAATAGAGAATCCCAATAAGACTGGCAATCTCCAAACGTCTCCTAAACTATAATTGACAAGAAATTACAGCTTTTAGATGGAGCTGGATGCCAGGATTTATTGTAACCAACCATCCTTCATCCACTTATGAGGGGTGAGAATAAAAATTAGCTTCTTTAAAAGCTTTTCTTAAGCTTCTTCATGGGCTTCTTCTATAGGCGATTGTTGAGAACTTTCAGTCAGAAATATTTCTAGGAATCAAGAGGCATACTTGATCAGGGCTTGCTTTGCCTTTTTGCTTTTTTTTTTCTTCCACTTTATGGTAGGAAGGTGGCTCGTCCACACATCTTGTATATCCTCTTTATTTTTATTTTATTTTATTCTTTGATTGATCAGAAACAATTAAAAACTACTAATAAGAAATTATAATCTGAGGCTTTCTATTTAACATGAAAGATAACTCAGTCATTAGTGCCATCAAGTTTTGTAGTGTGTAGTTAAGAGAGAGAGAGAGAGAGAGAGAGAGAGAGAGAGAGAGAGAGAGAGAGAGAGAGAGAGAGAGAGAGAGAGAGGAGACTCTTTTCCTGTGATAATGATACGGCATAATTATGCTTAAAATTGTCAGAGTCAACCTACCGCATGAAAGACGCTTAGTAAGACCTCCTTTGATGCTTGACCAGTAAACACCTTCTTTAAAGCATCTGCGGTCAAAGGAAAATGTTCTCCACCCGACAGAAATTCACCAAGACGTAAGAACGGTATCACCAAACTAGATTTGCAGAGGAAAACAGCAATCAGAATAGCAAGATGTATATAAGTACGCAATATATAAACTAGAAATGGTTTATTCAAACAGTAAAGGGAATGCAAATTGACAGCACAATACTGCAGTAAAAAGGCATTATGGAGACTACCCACTCTTATTTAATATCAGGCACAAATATTAGTGCACTACAGGAGAGAGAAAATTACATCTTACTCCCTCTGTCCCAAAATGATCTTCCCACTTTTTTGATGTTACTACGAATGAACTTTGAGCAATAATTTTAGATTGATTTAATTATTCCAATGAAAATCCAAAACTTGTTATTGATAGTATTGTTGATGGTGTATCAATAACAAGTTTTAGATTTTCATTTGTATAATTGAATCAACCTAAAATTATTGCTCAAAGTTACTTTGTAATAGTGGCAAAAAAAGTGGGAAGATCATTTTGGGACGGAGGGGGTATTTGTTAAGTTACCAATTCATCTAGAAACATAAGCTATTAGATATGGACCCAACTAAGTTCTCAAACCTCACCCTGTCACGTGTTAGCTGTCGACACGTTGAGAGTTAAACAAACATGCCTCACGAGGGCATCATAAACCAAATAGGGGTAATCATGCACTCAAATTACTTCCGGTAACAGATGCAAGTATGAAGCCTTAACCTAAACTGGTTAGGCAACTGATCTTATATATATGTTTCCTGATTTACAAGTTCATCGAGGTCCTTGGACATATCTAGATATGCTAGCAAACCCATAAACGTATTATACAAATAAATTGTTTAACTATAATATTAGCATTTTCAGTTAAATTTGGATGTCTGTGCATTGACTGGACTTGTATCTACAGAACTTTGATGCTTTGGGTCACTTTTAACTAGACATAGTTGGGATCAAAAGCATAGGAAAGGTAGGAGAAGTTTTTTGTAAAAAAATAAAAAAAAAGGAGTAACATTTTCCATTTGAATGGTGGAAATATTAAAACCCCATATAAACCACATGTGCGTTTTTATGTATATGCGTGTAAAGAAAGGAGAGAGGGGGCAAAATACAACAAAGTTGTTTGAACATCAAATTCACAGTCATTTCTATTTCTAGTTTTTCATGTATAAAATGAAAAATACCAAAGGATGGGAAAATATATTTTTTTTCTCAAATAATTCCTTTTTAAAATAATATTTTCCAAAATGACAACCTTATCAAACTATTTACCAGAATGACCAATTTTTTTTTTTTAACTCGCTACTAGAAGTGGCAATTTTATTATTTTTTTTTGCAAAAACTTGCTACTACTGGTAGCGAGTCTATTTTTAATTATCTGATTTACTTATTTTCAAATATACTGAAATTAAACTCACCACTCGAAGAAGCGAGTTTGACTCGGACCAATATTTAGGATAGTTAAGCAATTAATAGTTAAGTAATTAAAGAACTAAACTTGCCGGTACCAATAGTGATTTCATTAATAAACTCGCTACTACTTGCCGGTACCAATAGTGATTTCATTAATAAACTCGCTACTCGTAGTAGCGAGTTTTGTCGAAATTGATTTGGGTTTATAGTCTTCGTCTTCTGCACAAACACAACACACAATCACAACACACGACTAAGAGAGGGAGAGGGAGGCGATTGTGAGACGCCATTGTTGATCGATCCAGAGCTATTTGACTTTCCCAAGGCCAATCTTCAAACTCTCCAGGTAAGTGTATTGATTTACCTTAATTCTTAGTCTTGAACAATAATGAAGTTAAAAGATGTGAAAATTGAGTTTTTTCGCATCTCTTTTTCTCTATTCTAATCAATTTTCGTTGTGTTTACGGTGAGACATAATTTGCACCCAATCTGTAATCTTGTCTGCAAAATTCCCTTAAACTCGCTACTACTAGTAGCAAATTTCACCAGTTTGACTAATTCCATCTTAAACAATCGTAATTAGCTAATTATAATTGAACTCACTACTTCTAGTGGCGAGTTTAATTTTATTATTTACATTTCCAAACTATTTTTAATAATAAGTAAAACGAAAAAATAAAACATAAACTTGCTACTAGAAGTAGCGAGTTTAAGCGAATAAAATATAAACTCGCCACTCCGAATAGCGAGTTTCAAAAAAGGATCATTCTGCCAAATAGTTTGAAAAGGTTGTCAATTTAGGGAAATATTAATTTAAGACGGAAATAATTGAGAAAAAAATCCACGAAAATAGATGTATAACCCAAAAAGAAGGAATATAATGTTTTCTTTTCAAATATTTATCTCATTGGACAAATAGCCTACTATGTTGTTATTCAAGGGTAAAAAGAAAACTAATTTATAGGGAAAAAAAAGAGAAACACTTAAACTACTCTTAGTTTGAGACAACATCAAGCCATAATTAGATAGCATAATGACATGGATATTTTACCTCAGCTCAATTGGAGTAGCAACAAAGTTAGCAAGCAACACAGTTGGAGCATGGCAATAAGATCCAAGTACTGCAATTGCAAGGGCACACAGTAACACAGTGACCCCTGTAACGAAGAAACGGGTTAAGTTCTCCATAGAAATATGGTACAAACAATTAAAAAGTATGCTTATAAAATTCACTACTAATCCAGTAAATAAATCCTGAAAAATACAGAATGATAAATGTAACCAACAAGGGAGCCTGAGAGGCTAAGAAATGGGAAAAATTCCATGATTTTGATTGTCATTATCATGCAAAACAAGGCTGTCCTTTGCTGAACACAACAGGCTTATCAAAAGACTAAAAAAAGATATTCAAGAGTCTAATTCATGTGCTTCATGATAATTCAAAACTAGACGATTTAGATTAAACTTTTCTACTTTCAAGAGATTGAGAAAACCAAAAGAAACTCAGTTTCAGAGCAACAAACGGCCTTGAATCTGAAATCTAAACTAGACCAACTTATTTGGACAGATTTTGGCCGATCAATCACCTTGGTTGTTAAAGACGGATGCTTGGGTTCTCCATTATCGCTTCTTAAACTTAGTAGTCGAGCTATCCACCACTTCTAGTAGCTCTGCCTAATCCTTTTTGTATTGGTAGTGAACTTTTACTATTCAACTAAGTAGTTGAGAATCTTGTTTGATTCCTCCCTGCTATTTCCCAAAACGATTGGCTCTAACCCCACAACATGTTATAGCAAAAGAGAGTTTCCCAAGCATATTGAAGAATTTGGTGAGTATACTTTTGCTGAATTTCCTATGATAAATGGATCACAATACTATTGCAGAGGCATAAGTGCAGATGGTTGCTAAACATCTAAGAAAAATTTGTCCCAAAATGAATGTCTTTTTAGAAAAAAAATAAAAAACTGTTCCTAAACGCTTTTTTTACCAAAAATTTTTCGCTTTTCATTTTACTATCGTAAAACTAAATGTTAAGAAAGTGGATAGCAAGTATACTTATGCATCTTTGCCATTAAAATGTATAAAAATGACACATTTTCAGAATGTCCCTTAAAATGAAATTTGGACATTCATTTAGGGACGGAGCGAGTATTATAAATCTAAACTCCCTTTCCTAAGCTGATTGTTCCACACTGCAGCATAAGGTTCCTTATCTAGATCCACCACAAATAGGAATAATTACCAAACCATTCAATGTACTATACCCTCTATTTAACAAAGAATAATGTACTAGATAGTGACATCTTAATGCAATGTACTTTTTGATTTTATTTCAAATAATGCAACATGGTTGGATGACGTTAAATTTGATTAACAAACCCATTAAAAATGTAACCCAGTTACCAACTTAACAAAAACCCTTCTCTCTAATTGAATATGCCCGCACCACCCACCATTGTTGACCCCCTCCTCCTCCTCACCCTCACCATACCTCCCCAATTTCCGCCCACAATCTAACTCCCTAACATCTTTTTTTCTCACCTACATCTCAGCCCCATCATCTGACAGCCATCCTTAAAGATTCCGAAAAATACCCATTTTGAATATAGCAATTTATCATGGCATTCCACGACACATCATCTCCCACAGACATAAAATCAACACCTTACATGTGAAAATGAAAGAACTTCGCATAGAAAGAGACTGGTAACACATATGTATTTGTTTATTTATATGTAGATAACATGTTCATATTTGGTCATGACATTGAGGTTATAAATAAAACAAAGAAAATGTTTACCAATAACTTTGATATGAAAGATATGAGTGAAGCAAATGTAATCTTGGGAATGAAAGTCGCTAGAACCTCCAATGGAATTAATTTATCTCAAACACATTATGTTGATAAAATGATTGAGAGATTTAATTCTCATGGTATTAAAGAGACTAATAATCAATTTCTGCCTCATATAGTTCTTCACAAGAATACTGGGAATGTGAAACAACAATTAGAGTATTCTCAAATCATTGGAAGCCTAATATACTTGATGCAGTGCACAAGGCCGGATATAGCTTACGATGTAAGTAAGCTAAGCCGTTTTACTAGTAATCCTAATAATGAGCATTGGAATGCATTATTAAGAGATTTAGGATATATAAAACGAACTAGAGAGTATTCATTGCGCTATAGCAATTATCCTCCGGTAGTTGAAGGATATAGTGATGCAAATTGGATATCTGATACAAATGAATCCAAGTCTACTAGTGGCTATTTATTTACTCTTGGTGGAGGTGTCATATCATGAAATCTTCTAAGCAAACATGTATAGCTCGATCAATGATGTAATCTGAGTTTATTGCTTTAGATAAAGCTGGTGAAGAAGCCGAATGGCTTAGACATTTTTTAGAAGATATTCCTCTATGGCCTAAACCCGTACTTGCTATATGTATACATTGTGATAATCAAGCAGCTATAGCAAGGGCGGAGAATTTTATATACAACGGCAAATCTCGACACATACGTCGTAGACATAACACCGTTAGACAGTTATTCTCAAACGGAATAATTTCTATTGATTTCGTGCGATCAAAGGATAACCTAGCGGATCCATTTACTAAAGGTTTATCTAACGAGAGAATAAATTGTGCATCGAAAGAAATGGGGCTAAAGCATAAACAAATCTAAATCAACTTGATGAAAACCTAACCTGGCGACTGGAGATCCCACGGACTAGGATCAATAGGAAAAAATAGTCATGATTGATTTGAGAGAAGCACTTGGAAGTTTATCTTCATCCCAATTCTATAATGCAAAAGTGTTGCCTACAAATTGATAGAGATTAAGCTATTGCTTTTAATGATGACTATATCTTGTAAACTAGTACAAGTGGGGTAATGTAGGATACTCTTTAGGGGTGTGCAAACCCGCCCATCGGCCCGTGAAGCCCGCCGTGCCCGCAAGGCCCGTGCCCGCAAAGCCCGTGCCCGCAAGGTTTTCAACCCTGCTGGGCTTGACTACTTAAAAGCCCGCGAGATTTGGGCTGAGATTGGGCTTTCATAGTTTTCGGCCCGTTAGGCCCGGCCCGGCCCGCAACCCCCAAAAGACGTAAAATCCCAATTATGCATTTATTTACTTACTGAGCAATGCCAACTTGCAATATATTAGTTCTAAGGTGCAGTTTTCCAGTGAGTAAAAGACATTGGAATGGCTGGTAAAAATGAGGAATCCTTCATTCTATAAACCAATTAAAAGGGTTCTGGGAGATGTTCAATTTCTGGAAAATTGTGCAAGTGTTTACTAAGATTGATCCTTATCATCTAGCTATACATAATAGAATAGAACGTGATGAAAAATAATATATTAAGTAATTAAGATCCGTAAGAAAGTTACTCTTCCCTCAACTATGGACTACTGTATAGAAAAAAAATACTCCCTCTATCCCTAAATAAATGTCGAAAAAAGTTTTAAATTTGCTCATTTGAATTTTTTTTTCGACATTAATTCAGGGACGGAGGGAGTATATACTTCCTCTAGAGAATTATCCCTACGAAGGCTCTAGTTTAGTTAGTTGTGGTCCAAGGCTGAACAAAGAAAATATAGTGGCACAAAAGACTACAAACATTTGCAACTCCTTCCAGAAGCAATACAGTCCTTAGCTCTACAAGTCCTTAGCTCTAGTTTAGTTGTAATTTTAAATTTGGGCCCGTCAAGCCCATGCCCGCTTAAAACCCGCAAAAGCCCGTTAATTTGAGCCCGCTATGTTGGGCTCTTAAAATTGAAGCCCGCAACTAAATGGGCTCATACCGGGCTTTGCCAAAGCCCGCGGGCTTTAGGCCCGCGTACACCCCTAATACTCTTTATAGCACATCACCTATGTAAGTGTGAACACGGTCGGTTCGTTGAGAATTTTTCTTTGGCAAATTCTCTAAAGCACTCGCAGAACCAAGAAAGTTCAGGGCCGAAATAATGAACACAATAGAGAACCAAAATCTGATATGAGAATTAAATGTGTTTGGTCTATTGTTTAAGCTTACAATAACGTCTGACAGTTCAATACGTTACGTACTAATCAGCCAAGTAAGCTCGATAGATTCTTACTAAAGAAGGTTCAAAGCGAGAGCCACTTATCTTGATGCATTAACTTCTCAGCTATGCTCTTATTCTTTTTTTTTTTCCGTGTCGACTTCGAAATCCTTGCTTTGTTTTCAAAGGATTTCAAGTGTTATTCGTCTTTAAGTATAAGAAGATAAAGAGCAAGTCAGATCTTCGGTTCTCCCGTCAAGGTTAGTTAAGTGCAAATCTAACTCTTGGAAAAAGCATTGTATCTTGGGAGACATTCGCCGTTATTCCGTTTGCACAGTTACGGAGGCAAAATATTGTCTCAAGGAGATTTGCTTCGGCATACCTCGCTTTCTACTCCTCCTAAATTTCTGTTTGTATCGAAGATAACTTAAGACAAATAAAACAAGTATTTTTTGACAACAATTTGAAGAACAAAAACACACACTAAAATTAGTAGAAACATAAGCTGCATACCGCAAATTGGAAATATTCCCAACGTGATGCCGAGACCAGCAGAAAATGCCAATTGTCTAGGTTCTGTTCCCCTAAAAGCAAACATTCAATTAGAGCAAAAATCCAATTCCAATTCCAATTATATCATCAAATTATAATCAATCAATAGGAACAAAAAGGGGGTGAATTTACCTGCGAAGAATATGGAGGAAAGGATCGACAATCTTGTTACGAATCCATGGACCTACTCCTAATCCACCGTTGCTCACAATATTCGCCATACTCAATTTCTCTTTCGATTCAAAATCTGATGCAACTTGCATACTCCACCGCCGGAGTTGAGTAAGACTATTTATTGGAGAATTGCAGTAGGAATTATTGTAATAAATTGATTTCAATTTCTGGGCTTGTTGAAGAGAAAAGTTGAAAACTTGTTCAATTACAAGTGCCAAAATATCTTGTTCTGTAATGATTCTCGTCCTTCTATTGTATTCTTTCCTCTAAAGTCTAATAAACTGATGATGGTGTGAACTAAATCTAACTTTATTCATAAGGAGGACAACCTTTTTAGCTTATTTCTTTAGGTCTACTTAGGGGAATGTTTATTCCTCTCAAACCCCAAAACACACAATCAATCACGTTAATTTCTTTTACAAACAGTTCCAACAAGACCTTCGTCTCCCCCTAGACCCGTTCATAAACGAATTTTTAGGGCTCGTTTGGTAGGCCAATAGAATTAGCCTGTGTTAATAGTGTGTTAATAGTGGGGGATTATTAATCAGGGGATTAATAACATGATGTAAAGTAAACGCAGCGGAACTAAAATAAAACAAGCTAATCGATTCAATCCTCGCAAAAGGAGTAAAATCGATTAACGAATAAAAAGGGATATGATTAAACTTCTCGCAAAAGAATTTAATCTAATAATCAACCGAAGAAGATTATTGGCAAAGTCAATTAATGACTTTAGGAAGAACACAATAAACTTGCAAAACTTGCAAAGGAATTTGATTAAGAAAAATAACGTAAGTTTCTAACTGTGAAAGGAATTATAAATACTACCTAAAATCCTCTACTAACTAGGAAAAGGAAAAAGGAAATAGAATCCTAAATTAATATCCTCTACTAACTAGGAAAAGGAAAAAGGAAATAAAATCCTAAATTAATATCCTCTACTAACTAGGAAAAGGAAAAAGGAAATAGAATCCTAAATTACTAATTAAAATACAAAAATAATTAATACATTTGACTTCGTCAAATATTTCTTGGACCGGATTACATCATTCACCCCCACTTGAAAAAGGATTCGTCCCGAATCCTCGTCCGATCTTTGAAACGAGCCCCTCCATCGAAATAAATACTTTGAATAAATCTTCATCTTTAACGTAGAAATAACTTGAATTTTTCCGTCCCAATGAAATAAATATTTGGAATAAATATTATCTCGAAGCACAAATATGGGCACACAAATATCTTCCGGAAATAGAATTATACCATCAATCCCATCCATTCCATCCTTCTGTTGATCGTCCTCCCTGACCACCCCATGATCAACCATAAGAAAATCATCAACAAAAATATTACCCCACACAAAATTTAATTTTGCAATAAACCAATTAATATTATGAGCACCACTGTTTTATTCGAATTGTCTTGTCGAAGGATATCCATTACCCCGCTTAGTTGCTAACGATTGATACGATTCAACAACCGCCGAAGCCTTCGAGTGGATGCGATTTAGCGGCAGTCGACGAGGCAATGGCAGAGGGGAGGTGGTGGCGGTAATGGAGCGACAAGGTAGTGCCGCTAACTACTGGTAATTGAAAGCCGGTGGTGTGTTTGTAATGTACGTTTTAGATTTATCCGCTTTGCTGATTGCTGAATCTGAATGTTCCAACTTATCGGAACTGAGCTTCTGAATGGCAAGAACTTTAGGATTTTCTAACTCCGAAACTGACTTGCTATCCTTAATGACCTCGTCCTTTGCACATAGATCTTCAACAATAATCTCCTCTTCAACAGGAACTTCTTGGGCAGAAAATTTTTCAATAACAAGACGATTTTCTTCCTCGAGACGCTTCAATTCAATAGCTCGCTTTGCTTCGAAACGCCGAATTGATTTTGTATAAATACATATTTGATCATAACAACGAACGGCTTCTGCCCAAACAACATCCCTCTCCTCTCGATACTTATCTTTCAAAGACTGATGAACTGCCTGAAGTGCGTCGCTCTGAATCTCGGATTCATAATGAAGCATCCAGTCATTTTTGTAGTCGGCCTCCTTCTCAAGTTTATTAAACTTTATAGAAAATTTTCTTACCTGACAACGATCATGCTTCAGACGCATATCGATCTTCTCAAGAAGTGATTTTTCTTCTCCACCATTGTTGGTCATCTTTTCCATGAATCGAACTCTTTCTGATACCAACTGATGTAAAGTGAACGCAGCGGAACTAAAATAAAACAAGCTAATCGATTCAATCCTCGCAAAAGGAGTAAAATCGATTAACGAATAAAAAGGGATATGATTAAACTTCTCGCAAAAGAATTTAATCTAATAATCAACCGAAGAAGATTATTGGCAAAGTCAATTAATGACTTTAGGAAGAACACAATAAACTTGCAAAACTTGCAAAGGAATTTGATTAAGAAAAATAACGTAAGTTTCTAACTGTGAAAGGAATTATAAATACTACCTAAAATTCTCTACTAACTAGGAAAAGGAAAAAGGAAATAGAATCCTAAATTAATATCCTCTACTAACTAGGAAAAGGAAAAAGGAAATAGAATCCTAAATTAATATCCTCTACTAACTAAGAAAAGGAAAAAGGAAATAGAATCCTAAATTACTAATCATATATAATATATATAGCAAAACTATTTAGAGGTTTCAGAAAAGGCCACGTCAAAGGCCACGTCAGCAACAATTTTCAACTCATTTTTATTCAAAGTAAGACTTGATTAAGGGCATTATTGTAATATTATTAGTTAAAGTTAATTTGCAATTTAAAATAAAAATTCCTTTTTTAATTAGAAGTTGATTGATTTAATCAGTTTTTAAATTTTGAAAACTAATGGTTACCTAAATTTAAGCACAATTTTTGAATAATTCAAACTCTTTAGGTGATAATTGTGGATATATAATTATTAGTAATTTTCGAAATTTAAAATAATTATTAATTTTTGAAATTAAAAATAGATGCCAGACTAAATTTCAATCTAACCATAAATTTCAATTTAAAATAATTAGTAATTTTCGAAATTTAAAAGACATGCCAGAATAAATTTCAATTTAACCATAAATTTCGTATACAGTTTCTAGAAATCAATAGAAATTCGAAATTTAAAATAATTAGTAATTTTCGAAAATTTAAAATAATTAGTAATTTTCGAAATTTAAAAGAGATGCCAGAATAAATTACAATTTAACCATAAATTTCGTATACAGTTTCTAGAAATCAATAGAAAATCAAATTATTTGAAAATAAAAAGTATTATTCATTTACCTTCTATCTAAAATTCAAACTTGAATGGATAAGTGATGATTTTAAATTCATCTATCTTAAAAACTGATAAGAGATAATTTGACAATGTATTATCGGTTAAGGATACAATTCATATCCTACTAAATATACATAAATATTCGAAATTATCCACTGTTGAAAATCAGTCCCTGCTTTACCTGCGCCAATATCATTGTGTCATCAGCGCATATTTTCTTTCCTCGCCATCTGATTCAATCTTCTGTGCAGCCGACTCATCCAAGGTAATTTTCATATGTTTGTAGCAATGTAAAGTGTGCTAAAGGATTTGATAGCTATCTTAGTATTATACATACAATAATTTTTATAATTATTTATGTTTTATTCAACCTTTTGTTTGAATAAAGCAGAGGAAAATAACTTACTGATATCATCTCCTTGGCGATGCTGTATTGAAAGCATAGATGTGATACAGTTCACAACCTCCCTCCTTGATCTCCATCTATAGCTTGCATTGATCGAATTTTCAGCCCCACTTACCTTCAAGAACTCCTCAGCAACCACACAAAACATATGCCTAACACTTCTCTCAGTTCCCACAACGTCAAGAATCGATTCACCTGAAATTTCCTTCAACAAATAGTGAACCACCATCTTGCCCCTTTCTTTAGAAACAAATTGCTCTTTCCACTCCACAAATAAATGACCATTTGCAGCCATATTCTGGGTATTAACCACTAATTAGTGCCCTAAAAGAATCCTAGGTTACAAAAACAAAGATACCCCTCTCCCCAAAGTAACTTGGCAAAAGCATCCGATTATTCCACTTAAATTTATGGCCGCAAAAACTAGAATTTCAGCCGATTTATCTTGACAGAAGATACAGAGTTCCATATCAGACTCAAAACCCTAATTTCCAACCCTTAAAGAAGCACCCTTGGAAATTAAAAGGGTCAAACCCCACAAATATTAGCTACCCAATAAGGTAAATTATTGCAGGAAATCAAAAAAATAAACATTCTTTTCAAACAGATTCACAACCCAGGCTCTAGATTTATGAACGCCAGGATTAGCTTCTAAAAGAACCCTGAGTTTGAAAGCCTACAAAAACAACTCATATGTGTCAAAACCAAACAGGCACCACCTGTTGAGCGCTAGAAAGAGTAAAGAGTTTCAAAATCTGATTTGAAACTCTGAGGAAACTTTGACAAAATTGACATTTATGCAATTTTAGTAGAATTTTTACATTACTATCCTTAATAACAACGCTATATGACATTATGCTTGTAAGTGTATATTATGATGTGATGATTGACAAGAGAGCATTATTAAAGTTCATCATAAAATGGATTCGTTACAATTAAAGTCAGGTTGTAGTGGGACGGAGGGAGTATTTTTTAATGTACATTAATTGATTTGGAGTGGAAAATCAAAACAATCGATGTGTGCCAACAGGACACTGTTGCATCTATGCATTTTAATAATCTTGCTCTTGAGAGATGCAACAGTGTCCTGTTGGCACACATCAATTGTTATGGTTTTCTACTCCAAATTAATTAATGTACTTTACGAACAAAGCTTTAAAAAAAAGATATTCACTTGGGGGCGGGGAGTTGTAACGACCCTAACCCTAGGCCCTAATTTTAATATCATATTGTGTGCTTTTAATATTATTGTTAATATTATGTGTCCATTTTTATATACTTGAATTCTTATGTTAGGATAAATGATAGGAAAATAAATTAATGTTCTAAAAGAAAAATATAATAATAGGAAATGAATAAATTGGGGAAGGAGGATTAAAGTATATGGAATAAATATTTGAGTAGGAGAGTTTAATTTAAATGCTTTGAAAATTAGGGGAACAAATTGTTTTTGGGTGAAAGCCTTAGTTAGAAAGGGGGGGCCATTTTCTTCCCCCTAATTCCCTCAACTTTGGACCCAATAGTCAACCAACCCCATACCTTTCCCATACTCCTCCTCACTTTTTCCCCTACTCCTTCTTACCTCCTCCCTCACTCTTCCCCATCTTTCTTTCTTACCATTCTCCATGGAAGACCCATGGTGAAAGCTCTCCTTCCAAGTCTTCTACCAAGTGCATTCCTTTGCCATTTTCAAATCAAGTTGTCCTTTTGTGCTTGGAGCATTTAGGGGAGTTCATCAAACAAAGAAAATCATCATTTCATCTTGTTTTGGCTAAGGTGAGTTATTATGACTTCCCTTCTTTAAATGTTCATAAATTATGAATGTTGTTATTATTGTTAAATGATGGTTTGATGCTTTGGAATCCTTCTTAGAATGGAGGAATTGGTTCAAGATATGGAAGTATGTTGTTGATCATAAAAGATGATCAAGAAGTAGATGAAAATGGGTTAAGTTAAATGAAGATGATTGAACTAGGATTTTGGTAGGGAAATGTATAGGAAATTAAGATGTATAGTATTGAGGTTTATGTGTTTGGGTTTGATTGATTTAGAAGGAAGTAGTAAACATTTGGGAAGCCTTTCTTGAGCATCAAAAATGAGAAAGAATTTAAAAAGGGGAAAAGAAACTAGGTAAAAAGGGGGTTTAGGAATTTAGTATTGCTGGATAGAGCCTTGGGCGGTCGCCCATGGGGGCTTGAGCGGCCGCCCATGTGCTCAGAAAGTTGAGTGCCTTAAAAACCTTCTTGGGCGGCCGCCCAAGTTGCCTTGTGCGGTCGCCCATCCCTGCAGAAGAAAGTGTGTGCTTTAGTAACCTCTCTTGGGCGGTCGCCCAAGTGACATGGGCGGTCGCCCATGTCACCAGATTCCCTGAGTTAATTTTCTTGCTGAAATTTACCAATAACCTCGTGGTATGATTCCCAACCACTATAAATTAGTAGAACCTAATCTAAACCGGATATGGATTAATCCCTTTTAACTTAGATTAAAGTATGATACTTGGGCCACGTAGCGACGTCTTATTTGATCAAAGTGGATTAGTGAAAGTAGTTTAAATATCGTCCTGGAAATGGTTAATAGGCATAACGAGTAACTTCCCCAAAGTAGTTCATATTGGGAATTAGATCTTGAACCTTTATTAAGTATATTCGAGGTTGAATAATGACTATGTAGGAATGGTTTATGATACCTAGTGGCCTTACTTGCCTATATACTTGGGGATTGGTTCGGATGGTGTAGAAGCTATACGTTATACTATTGTGCTAGTTTGGGAATGTGTATTTATCACGTTGTTAACTTGTGATCCCAAGTGTGGATATATTCATTATATGGTTGCGTGGTTAACCCCAAGTGTGAATATGATTATCATATGGTTGTATTGTTATTTCATTGTGGATTTATTGATTATACTGTTACCATACTTGAATGCATATTCATTGATGGTGCTATGCTTAGTGTATTACATAAATGTTACACTATGATATTGATTGAACATGAGTATATTTTACCATGTGGCTACATTGCTTATCCCCTTCGTGGATTATACTTCAAGTATCTATTATGTGCTTGAACGTGTTATATTTTATGTGATTGGGGGGTATAATGGAATTCAATCAATTATTGATTTGTTCTCTAAAGTGATTGAAGGTCCATCATACCTGTGACCTCTCCCCTTCTGCGGCCACAGACTGGGGTATAGCATCTGTATTGAGCCGAAAGCCTTACAGAGTTGCTACTATCTTATTTGGTTCCCTGAAAAATGGGTCTTATAAGATGTGAATATGCCTAAGCAGTTCACAGGAGATGAGTTATAATCATAACTGTCTCAATTATATGATATTGGTTACAGTGGATATGCATTCACGAAATAGTGGAGTATTATACCCACGGTTATACGACTTATGATTCGGACGGAAAGGTAAACAAAGGTAACGGAAGGTGTTTCTTGTTTTACCAATATGTGAGATGTACCTTGTTATGTGTTGCATCTTACGGCATATTCTTTGCATTCATAATAGCTTGCTGAGATTTATTCTCACCCCTCTCCCTTTAATGTTTTTAGATCCTGAGACGGGCGGACCGGCCAAGTGAGGACGGAAAGGAGTTTGGACGTGGTATTTTGGGATTTGTCGGGGTATGTATAGGTTGGCATAGAAGATGTATTTTGCATAATTCCTTTATGGAGTTTGTGTGTATAAAACTTGGTTTCTACGTTATAATCAAAGTCTTTTGTAATTAAAACAGGTTGTTACTTTTAAAAGTTATTCAACTCTTCCTTTCATGTAGAGAGGAATGAAGTTATTTTGAAATGGTTATATTCAGTATGTTTAAGTTGTAAGTTGAATCAAAGTTTTAAAAAGTTTAGGTGGTTTGAGTTCTTTTGGGGATGCTCTAGCTCGGGACACGGGTTAGGTTCCGGGTTGGGGTCCTCACAGTTGGTATCAGAGCTCGGTTAGAGTTCTCGGGTAGAGTCTAACTGAGTGAGAGTGTGTGATAATTTACGCCGAGTGTTTAATGCAGGAATTTAGTCAATGGCTGGAAATGAGAATGATCAGCATCAGGTTTCGGGCAATGTTGGTATTTCCGAAAGTGATGGAAATCCGAATATTGAGACGATGAACATGTTCCGAGGATTTTTGCAAAATATGGCAACACAAGGGCAAGCACAGCAACATCAAGAAGGCAGATATGGGCATGGTTTGGAAAAGTTCGTCAAGATGACACCGCCAAGCTTTAGTGGAGACCCAGATCCGGTGATCGCGGAAAGATGGCTTGAAGATATGAATAAAATTTTCTTGGCAATGGAGAGCTCAGATGCAGAAAAGGTGAGATGCGCAGTCTTCAAGTTAGAAGGACCTGCAGAGCATTGGTGGCAAGTAGTGAAGGACGGCTGGGATCGGGACCTTACACCGCAGACTTGGGAGAATTTCACACGCAAGTTCCGAGATCATTTTATTCCAATGGTTACAAGAGATAAGAAGGAAGTTGAGTTTTTGAGATTAGAGCAAGGATCAATGACCGTAGCACAGTACTCAGCAAGGTTTACGGAGCTAGCTCGCTATTGTCCACATTTGGTGCCGGAAGAAGAGAGAAGGATATATCGATTTGTGAAGGGATTAAGGCTAGAGTTTAGGAAAAGCTTGATTATTGACTCACGACTTCACGAGATTTCCAAACGGCGGTGAATAAAGCCTATCGAATAGAGAATGATATTGACGAGCACCGGGGTAAATCTGAGGGTGGAAGTGGAAGTAAACAGAGATTTCAAGGCCAAGGTTCTGGGTATAGTAGAAGGCGACAGAGAGGATTAGCATCGGGATTAGCAAGAGGAGAAGAAGCGGCGACTACAACAACTCGTTCGACTTCAAATCGGGTAAGGATTGTATGTGGTTATTGCAAGAAGATGGGTCATTCCGAAGACAAGTGTTGGAGTAAACAAGGGAAATGCTTGAATTGTGGAGAAATGGGGCATGACAAGAAAAATTGTCCTGTATTTCATCAGAGGTTAGCTTCGGGTGCCGGTCGTAGGGGCGAAAGAGGTGGAATAAAGGGACAATGAAGGGAATCCAAAAAGGTAATGTTTAAAGTTGAATCCTTGTTTTGAGTCTTGGAGGGATAGATCCCTCAGCTGCCTTTAGAAGTAATATACCTGTCTCAGAAGTAGGGGTCGTACTTTTATAGATCCCGGTTCATTTCATGCATATTTGGCATTGCATTTTGCTTGAAGTGGCATATATTGCATAAGATTTGTTTATGTGTTAGAGGTTTCTGCTCTTATGAGAGAGTACCTCGAATCTTCTTTGGTTTACCACCAGAGTGATGTGGTCATAACTGAGCATGTATTGCCAGTTGATTTAGTATGATTACCAATGTGTGATTTTGATGTATACTTGGCCTAGACTGGTTAAGTAGTGACCTTGTATTAATAGACTATCGTATGAAACGGGTCTTTCTTTCTATGTTTAATTGGTCTATATGGTATTAGATGCAGATAAGCCTTTATGTGGTATCCTTGTTATATATGCCTTAAAGATTGAAAAATTTTGGTTAAAAAGTGTGAAGCTTAATGGGTATATGGTAGACTTAGGTAAGAAGTCTTCGAAAAATGCTATGTGCTAATTAGGAAAATGGTAAATGTGCTTTCAGCAAAGTATTATATGATTTCCAGTTGGGAAGTGGAATTACGTATTGATTTAGTGTCGGGTTTAATGCCTATATCAAAAGCACCTTATAGAACGGTCTCGATTTTGTTGTGATTATAATGAGCAGAGTTTTATTTTTATTTTGATAGCTTGTGGAAATTAGTAGTGGTGACATCCTTGCTTATTTGAAGTTGATAATATAATGAAAATTAATTGTGAATTGTGTTATCTATTCATCAATAGGAGAATTTATGTGTGAAGTTTAATAATAGTGAGTTGGCTTTGGAATATTACCATAATGAGTCCGTAGTTTAGGATTGAATGGGGTGCTACCAAGGGAGTATCATTAGATTCTTGGGAATTGTATTATTGTTGATATAGTTAACCTGGAAGAGGTATCCATGATGTAAAATGCCAACAAGGTTGAATTGTATAGTAGAGATGAAGAATAGGTTGACTGCTGATCTGATCCTTAACTGACTAATGAATGTGAGAACTTGACGATTTTTAATTGCATATAAATAGAAGGTTAATTTGTGATAACTTATGATTAGAGGAAGTGAAACTGGCAGAGCAAAATTTTCTTACTTTCAACTTGGGAGTGACTAAGATTTTCTTGCGTTTACAAGTGGAAATTTTAATTATGTGCAACTAGATCTGAGATGTGTTACCAATCATAAAAGTTTAAAGTATTTGTTGGCTCGGAAGGAATTTAACAATAAGCGGAGTCAAGGGTGGAAATTATTAGAAAGACTTAAATGGTGTTATATCTTGCTACCTGGGAAAGTTATTGTGATTGTAAATGTGATTAGCCGAAAGGCTTATGTGTTAACAAGTATATTCTTAGAGTTGCAAGGTTAGATATTTTTGCGAATATTCAAGTTACCCCTATAGTATGGAAGACCTTAGAGGAAGTTCAACTATGATTCAGAATTTAAGAGGATTATCGGTTAGTTTCATGTGGAGAGACCCAGGATGTTGTATTGAGTCAAGATGAAAATTTAACCTCAACTAGAATGTGTGTATCATTTCTCCAAGAGATTAGAGGATCAGCTTTAGAAGAAGACAATATATCTAGAATTGCAATTCATCAGGAAAGTTCGAAGAGGTATCAAGATTTGAAGAAGAGTTAGAAGATTCGAATGGGAAAGCATTGCGATGGAATTTTGTAACGGAACTACCTTCAACGTCGATGAAGATGGGTGTGTTGGGTTAATAGTGGATGGATAGATCAAGTCGGTTTACTTTCTACCTATACCAACGAAAAATTCGAGGGAGAAATTAAAACATGTTGCATGCGAAAGATTGATTTATTTCATGGAGTACTAATCAACATTTTACCAGATCGGGATCGAGGATTCTTTGTGCTTTTGGGAAGCTGGGTACAAGGTTTTGAGTTCCAAGTCGAGTTCAGTGATGCGTTTCATCCTTAGGCAGATGGGCAGACAGGGGAAACTATCCAGATTCTTGAGAATGAGTTGTGTGTTGTGAGATGGATTTCTTTTCAACTTGAGAAGTTTATTTAACTTTAGTGAGCTTGCGTATATTAGTAGATTTCAGTTCAGCATTGAGTTGGTAACGTATGGAACATTGTACGGGAGAAATTATCTTTATGATCCCTCGTGTGTATGGAGTTCTTCAACTAATGATGATTAAGTGGATTTGACCTTCATGGGAAGGTCACCTTCTTTAATTGATCAGTAAGGTAAGCAAGTTTAAAATTCGGGACGAATTTTCTTTAAGGGGGAGTGAGTGTAACGACCCTAACCCTAGGCCCTAATTTTAATATCATATTGTGTGCTTTTAATATTATTGTTAATATTATGTGTCCATTTTTATATACTTGAATTCTTATGTTAGGATAAATGATAGGAAAATAAATTAATGTTCTAAAAGAAAAATATAATAATAGGAAATGAATAAATTGGGGAAGGAGGATTAAAGTATGTGGAATAAATATTTGAGTAGGAGAGTTTAATTTAAATGCTTTGAAAATTAGGGGAACAAATTGTTTTTGGGTGAAAGCCTTAGTTAGAAAGGGGGGGGGGGCATTTTCTTCCCCCTAATTCCCTCAACTTTGGACCCAATAGTCAACCAACCCCATACCTTTCCCATACTCCTCCTCACTTTTTCCCCTACTCCCTCTTACCTCCTCCCTCACTCTTCCCCATCTTTCTTTCTTACCATTCTCCATGGAAGACCCATGGTGAAAGCTCTCCTTCCAAGTCTTCTACCAAGTGCATTCCTTTGCCATTTTCAAATCAAGTTGTCCTTTTGTGCTTGGAGCATTTAGGGGAGTTCATCAAACAAAGAAAATCATCATTTCATCTTGTTTTGGCTAAGGTGAGTTATTATGACTTCCCTTCTTTAAATGTTCATAAATTATGAATGTTGTTATTATTGTTAAATGATGGTTTGATGCTTTGGAATCCTTCTTAGAATGGAGGAATTGGTTCAAGATATGGAAGTATGTTGTTGATCATAAAAGATGATCAAGAAGTAGATGAAAATGGGTTAAGTTAAATGAAGATGATTGAACTAGGATTTTGGTAGGGAAATGTATAGGAAATTAAGATGTATAGTATTGAGGTTTATGTGTTTGGGTTTGATTGATTTAGAAGGAAGTAGTAAACATTTGGGAAGCCTTTCTTGAGCATCAAAAATGAGAAAGAATTTAAAAAGGGGAAAAGAAACTAGGTAAAAAGGGGTTTAGGAATTTAGTATTCTTTGGATAGAGCCTTGGGCGGTCGCCCATGGGGGCTTGAGCGGCCGCCCATGTGCTCAGAAAGTTGAGTGCCTTAGAAACCTTCTTGGGCGGCCGCCCAAGTTGCCTTGTGCGGTCGCCCATCCCTGCAGAAGAATGTGTGTGCTTTAGTAACCTCTCTTGGGCGGTCGCCGAAGTGACATGGGCGGTCGCCCATGTCACTGAATTCCACGAGTTAATTTTCTTCTTGCTGAAATTTACCAATAACCTCGTGGTATGATTCCCAACCACTATAAATTAGTAGAACCTAATCTAAACCGGATATGGATTAATCCCTTTTAACTTAGATTAAAGTATGATACTTGGGCCACGTAGCGACGTCTTATTTGATCAAAGTGGATTAGTGAAAGTAGTTTAAATATCGTCCTGGAAATGGTTAATAGGCATAACGAGTAACTTCCCCAAAGTAGTTCATATTGGGAATTAGATCTTGAACCTTTATTAAGTATATTCGAGGTTGAATAATGACTATGTAGGAATGGTTTATGATACCTAGTGGCCTTACTTGCCTATATACTTGGGGATTGGTTCGGATGGTGTAGAAGCTATACGTTATACTATTGTGCTAGTTTGGGAATGTGTATTTATCACGTTGTTAACTTGTGATCCCAAGTGTGGATATATTCATTATATGGTTGCGTGGTTAACCCCAAGTGTGAATATGATTATCATATGGTTGTATTGTTATTTCATTGTGGATTTATTGATTATACTGTTACCATACTTGAATGCATATTCATTGATGGTGCTATGCTTAGTGTATTACATAAATGTTACACTATGATATTGATTGAACATGAGTATATTTTACCATGTGGCTACATTGCTTATCCCCTTCGTGGATTATACTTCAAGTATCTATTATGTGCTTGAACGTGTTATATTTTATGTGATTGGGGGGTATAATGGAATTCAATCAATTATTGATTTGTTCTCTAAAGTGATTGAAGGTCCATCATACCTGTGACCTCTCCCCTTCTGCGGCCACGGGCGGGGTATAGCATACGTATTGAGCCGAAAGCCTTACAGAGTTGCTACTATCTTATTTGGTTCCCTGAAAAATGGGTCTTATAAGATGTGAATATGCCTAAGCAGTTCACAGGAGATGAGTTATAATCATAACTGTCTCAATTATATGATATTGGTTCTGGTGGATATGCATTCACAGAAATAGTGGAGTATTATACCCACAGTTATACGACTTATGATTCAGACGGGAAAGGTAAACAAAGGTAACGGAAGGTGTTTACTGTTTTACCAATATGTGAGATGTACCTTGTTATGTGTTGCATCTTACGGCATATTCTTTGCATTCATAATAGCTTGCTGAGATTTATTCTCACCCCTCTCCCTTTAATGTTTTTAGATCCTGAGACGGGCGGACCGGCCAAGTGAGGACGGAAAGGAGTTTGGACGTGGTATTTTGGGATTTGTCGGGGTATGTATAGGTTGGCATAGAAGATGTATTTTGCATAATTCCTTTATGGAGTTTGTGTGTATAAAACTTGGTTTCTACGTTATAATCAAAGTCTTTTGTAATTAAAACAGGTTGTTACTTTTAAAAGTTATTCAACTCTTCCTTTCATGTAGAGAGGAATGAAGTTATTTTGAAATGGTTATATTCAGTATGTTTAAGTTGTAAGTTGAATCAAAGTTTTAAAAAGTTTAGGTGGTTTGAGTTCTTTTGGGGATGCTCTAGCTCGGGACACGGGTTAGGTTCCGGGTTGGGGTCCTCACAGGAGTAATATTTTTCGTGACGCTATATACATATACAAAGAAAAAACGTCGAGAAGAACTTAGTATCATCAAAATTCTGTCACTTGAGATTTGCTGTTTTACATATCCTTTTTATCTTAAATGAAGTATGGAATATGATCCCTGAATCGTTTTCAAAACGTATATGACACCAGGGTATCCAGAGAACTTCTTGGTAAGTTAAAGTTTTGAAATGGGAGGAAAGGTCAGGAAATGCATTGGGACTTGACCGAGATGCATCCGGTCATAATATTTCAGAGAAGTCAGGCTCATGTTAAATACCCAGTGGATGTCCTCCTAAAAGTACTGGTTCCTAGACATATATATTTTCTTCTTAAATACTAACCAACACATTTCAGCATAACTTAATCACATAGGTTAGATAAACAAAAATGCATCAAATATAATTAAAAATGCATCAAAAATTGACGAATAATATATGAGAAATGGCAGCTGGCAAAATATTTGTAAATATGAAGATTACAAAAACCTTTAGTGTTTGTCTTCTTATAACAGTGAGCAGCATCAGCATAAGCGTTAGCAGCTTCATTTTTGCTGTCCAACCATAAACAGGAAGCAAAATGTCTGAAATAGGCTTCAAGTAAATGATGATTTATAGCTAAATATGTGTCACATATATAATCACATAAGAAACATAAGGTGCTATGAACATCAGTGGATAGAGGTATGGTTTTTTTACTGATTTCAAGGATTTAAAAACCTTATAACCCGATAAAATTGCACACATATGGAGGAAAGCGATTACTTTTTTTTTAAAGACAAATCAAGAAGATATAAAATTTATCATTTCATTCGTACTATTTCATTCGTACTATTAATTGATTTTTTTTATTTACAGGTTCAAAATCAGAATATTGGTCACCGATATGAATGATATCAGTAGTGAAGCAGAGACTCACTTTATGTTGTTTGATGGTTGTGCATCTTCCTTGCTTGGGATGTCCGCTGCGGTAGCTCTTGCTGATGTTTCAGAGGTACTTAATTCATTTTGTCATTTTTATAGAAGCTGCTAATAATATTTCATATAATAAAAATATTGTTCCTTGTAGGAGGACCAACTGCCAGAAGCTTTTCGAAATTTGTTTGGAAGGCAATGTTTGTTCAGAGTTGAGGTAGACCAAAGAACTAAAGATACCCCCGACGAGAAACGAAGTTTTACAGTGAAGCGAGTAACAGAGGATACCAACATCATGACGCATTTCTTATCACTCATAAACTCCGATGTAAGTATAAACCACATCACATTATCTATCTATATTATGTTATATATTTGACTTTTAATTGTTATAAGTTGCAGGATGTGGATTTCAAACCGAATCATGGAGATGAAAATATGTCCAGCTTGAACGGTAATAATGAGGTAAATTCCTAAGGATCTTTTATTTATCTTCTACTGCACTTTTTTTTTATTTGAGTTTAGTTATAATAAAAATTAATCATTCTTGAGTTGACTGATAATATATGTGCAATTGAATCGACATCTAAGTTTTACATAATCTTCATTATTATTTAGATTGTACATGCTGTTTAACTATTTTATTTTGTTGGAACTTGTGTATGGCTTCTTTAAGACTTAACAGAAAAACTGACGAGAAAAGTAACGGAGATTGAAAGAATAAAAGAAATCAAGTCGAGTCTTGTATTTGATACAATCTCCGTAAGAGTTATTTGTCCCGCACAGGTGCTTATGGTTGAATGACAAAACTCTCGTAAGATAAAACGACTTTTTATTAGTTATAAGGAGCACTCCAATATAACTAATCTACGAACAACACAATGTTTTGAAACTTTGGACTTGAACGGATTGAATGCAACAATATGCAATGATTTGAGTATGATAATCTATCTTACTAGAGGGTAGGAAGGGTAGAAATACAGTAAATGTAAATTGAAATTCGGAGGGAAAGGTATAAATAGAGAGTCAAGGGGTTTGTGTCTTTTCCCACGAAGAGACACAACTTTCTGTTTGAAATAGTGCCTGTTCAGGATCTGCTCGGCCGAGCACCAGGCTGCACGGCCGAGTCAAGAGACTTGCACGGCCGTGCAAATCATACTTCTCGGCCGAGCATACTTATGCCTCGCCCGAGCAAGCTAGTCCAGAGACTTTTGGCCTATTTCTGTGCTCTGCTCGGCCGAGTCAAGGACTCTGCTCGGCCGAGCACATCAAACAAAACTAAACACCCTTTAATTAACTCTCGTTACGTTACAAAAGACCATTGTCATTAATTCTCATTCACCCTAAATGGTTTTGAGACATTAAATGAGTTTAATAATCTACAACAAATGTAGAATACATTTTGTAACTAGTTCCGTTAACACATAACGAACTTCCGTTAGAAATCTAGGTCAACGTTAAGTCAAACTTAACTTTCCGTTACCCATTTCCAACAATCCCCCACATGAATGACAATTAATGCATGAATGCAATTTCGTCCAAAGTTCTGGCGAACTATTATTACATCGGAATAGATAGCTTGTGGCCTTGAATCTTCCCTAGTGAAATATTATCGGATATACTAGCCATTTGGTAGCGAGTCGCTTTGAACCGGTGGTATCGGATGTATACCAAGACAATAATACTCACATAATAATAACTCTAACAATTGTTGTTCTCACGTTTTTGTCCATTTTGGCCCTGGAACGTATCTCATTCATAAGCGTTCATTTAGAGGCGGCCTTATTACCTCTCACTTATATAGGTGATTCATTCTATAAGGAGTATCATGCACTACTCCACCCGTAGGTATAGAAATCATTAAAAGTTTTCTCAACTTATCCTTACCACCTTTGCATGTGCTTGTACTTGGATGTTACGGGAATGAGCATTCAACATCTCCGGGTTAATAAACCGAGTTGTTGTTTCCAAGTAACTCTACTAGAACTTATAACTTGGTTGTCTCATTGAACCCAAGGGCACAGGATCTCCATTTCTCAAGGTTGAGTGTCCGCTATAAGTTCTTTTGTTGTGGGTTTTAAACCCATTCCCCATAATAGTTTATACAGTTGATCTCGATTTATACCTTTGGTAAACGGATCCACTAAGTTATCACATGACTTTACATAATCAATAGTGATAACGCCATTCTTGATCAAGCTGTCTAATGGTATTATGTCTACGACGAATATGTCTAGACTTACCATTATACATACTACTCTGTGCCCTTCCTATTGGCTGATTGACTATCACAATGTATCATAACGACGAGCACGGGTTTACTCCAACAAGGAATATCCTCCAGGAAGTTCTTAAGCCATTCTGCTTCTTCCCCGGCTTTATCCAGCTATAAACTCGAGATTCCATCGTGGATGCGGCTATACACGTTTGTTTGGAGGATTTCCATGACACTTGCTCCTCCACCTATTGTGAATACATATCCACTTGTGGATTTAGAGTCTTTCGTGTCCAGATATCCAATTGGCATCACGGTATCCTTCTAATCTTGCTTGGATATTTATTGTAAAGTATCTCATGGTTTAATGCATACTTTAAATATCTTAGTACTCTCATTAGTGCTTTCCAATGATCAGTACTAGGATTGCTTGTGAACCTACTTAGTTTGCTTACTGAATATGCAATGTCTGGACGAGTACAATTCGTTAAGTACATCAGACTGCCAATTATTCTTGCATATTCCAGTTGAGAAACTGGTTCCTCTTTGTTCTTGACTAAATGTAGAGCCAAGTCTACAGGTATTTTAGCCGGAGGGTCATCAAAGACACTGAATCTCCGAAGAACATTCTCTAGGTAATGGGATTGTGAAAGAACTAATCCTTCAGATGTTCTAGAGATCTTTATCCCTAATATTACATCAGCTAACCCCATGTCTTTCATGTCAAAGTTCTTTTTTAACATGCCTTTGGTATTCATGATCAAATCATGATTACTTCCCATTATGAGCATGTCGTCTACATAAAGACAAACGATAACGAATGATTCAGATGTTCCTTTAATGTAGACACATTAATCTTGAATCCATTCGATAACATGGTTCTATCGAACTTCTCATGCCATTGTTTAGGTGCTTGTTTTAGTCCATACAAGTACTTTACAAGTTTACACACCTTTCTTTCTTTTCCAGGAACTACGAACCCTTCGGGTTGTTCCATGTAAATTTCTTCATCAAGTTCTCCATTTAGGAAAGCAGTCTTCACATCCATTTGGTGTATCTCAAGATTATGCACTGCTGCAATAGCTATGAGAACACGAATGGATGTGATCCTTGTGACAGGGGAGTATGTATCAAAGAAATCATATCCCTCTTTCTGTCTAAAGCCTTTGGCAACTAGCCTAGCCTTGTACTTATCGACGGATCCATCCGCCTTATACTTCCTTTTAAGGATCCATTTGCAACCCAATGGTTTGCAACCTGGAGGGAGATCAACTAATTCCCAAGTATTGTTGAGCATTATGGATTCTATTTCACTGTTAATGGCCTCTTTCCAGAATGAACTATCCGGACCGGATAAAGCCTCTTTAACAGTTGCTGGTTCGTTTTCTAACATGTAAGATAGAAAATCAGGACCAAAAGACTTTTCCACTCTTGCCCTTTTGCTACGTCTCGGTTCTTCATCTTCTATTTGAGAAGGACCGGTTGTAGACTCATGTGTTCTCTTATTAGAACCTACATCTTTCCTGTCCTTAACCGGAAAAATGTTTTCAAAGAATACCGCATTCCTTGATTCTATAGTAGTTCCTACGTGCATATCCGAAATGTCAGATTTGTGCACTATAAACCGATAGGCACTACTATTATTGGCATATCCAATAAAAACACAGTCAATGGTCTTTGGACCAATCTTGACTTGTTTAGGCTTAGGTACTTCAACCTTGGCCAAACACCCCCACACTTTAAGGTATTTAAAACATGGCCTACGATTATGCCATAATTCATAGGGCGTTTTATCAATACCTTTCTTGGGTATTTTATTAAGAACATAATTAGAAGTGAGTATTGCTTCCCCCCACAAGTTGTCGGGTAAGCTTTGAGGCCCGATCAAAAGCGCGTTCATCATCTCTTTGAGAGTACGGTTTTGCGTTCGGCAACTCCATTAGATTGAGGGGTATATGGAGCCGTTGTTTGATGAATTATGCCGGATTCCCAACATAATCCTTCAAACGGTGCTTCATATTCTCCACCTCTATCGCTTCTAATTTTCTTAATTTTCAAGTTAAGTTGATTCTCAACTTCTTTCTTATAAGTCTCAAAAGCCCCTAAGGCTTCATCCTTACTTCTTAAGAGATAGACATAGCAATACTTAGTGCAATCATCTATAAATGTAATGAAGTACTTTTTACCTCCTCGAGTTTGCACTAGTTTTAAATCACATATGTCGGTGTGAATTAACTCGAGAGGAGTTGTGTCTCTTTGTATGGCATTAAATGGCGACTTTGTCATTTTTGCCTCAACACAAACTTCGCACCTATTAGTCGAGTCGGATTTAGTCATTTGGATTAAATCTTGTCTCGCTAATTTCTTAATGGTGTCGAGGTTTACATGTCCTAATCTATCATGCCATAAATTAGAACTTTCCGACAAATAAACATAAGAAACACACTTTTTATTCATCGCACTTTGGCGGATCACAGTCATTACATTCATTTTAAAAAGGCCCTCCTCGAGGTAACCCTTTCCAAGAAACAAACCATTCTTGGTTAGTACAAATTTGTCGGATTCAAATACTAGTCTAAAACCGGCCTTACTAAGCAAAGCGCCGGACACCAAATTTTTACGGATGTCTGGAACATGCAGCACATCCAACAAGGTTACTTCTTTTCCGGAAGTCATCTTCAAAATCACGTTTCCAATGCCTTGAACATCGGAGGTCGCAGAATTTCCCATGTAAAGCTTTCTTAGGAGATGGGAGTATAGGAGGAGAAACTTTCCTTGTTACCACAAATATGGCGGGTAGCACCGGTATCTATCCACCACGCTTTAGGGTTCTCTTCCAAATTTGCAACGTTGGCTTCAAAGACAACCGCTGCAAAGTCTAGGTCCATGTGGTCAACATTGTTCGCCTCTTTCTTCGGGAGACGACAATCCCTTGACAAGTGGCCCGGTTTGCCACAATTATAGCAAGACCCCTTGAACTTCTTAGAGGTCTTCTTCTTCCCTTTCTTAGCATTCCCGGCAGTTTCGGAATGCTTTCTCTTTGTACCACTCGTGCTAGCCTCGGCGAGATTGACCTTAGCCTCCATCTTGCCTTTAGCAACTTTGGCCTCATTCATTCTATTGTTCTCTTCTATTTGAAGACGAACAACAATGTCTTCCAAGGACATCTCCTTGCGTTTATGCTTGAGATAGTTCTTGAAATCCTTCCACGAAGGAGGCAACTTTTCAATGATAGAAGCCACCTTAAATGGATCATTCATGATCATCCCCTCGGCATCAAGCCCATGCAGAATGATTTGGAATTCATCTACTTGAGTTGTTACCGATTTGGAATCGACCATCATAAAGTCAAGGTACTTACCGACGATAAATTTCTTTGACCCGGCATCCTCGATCTTGTACTTCCTTTCCAAGGTGTCCCACAACGCCTTGGCTAACTCGACTGTACTATACACATTGTATAGTGCATCGTCAAGTCCATTCAAGATATAGTTTTTACAAAGAAAATTACCGTGAGCCCAAGCCTCCTTTGCCATTTGCCTTTGGGGGTCCGGATCACCTTTTTCTACCGCAGGAGGATCTTCCTTTAAGAAGCGGTGCATGGTCAAGTAGAAGAGCATCTTCTGTTGCCATCTCTTGAAATCCACACCAGTGAATTTCGCGGGTTTCTCACCATGACCGAGATGATGAGTTGTAGGAGCGGGAGCAACATGGTTGAATGTAGTATCACCTTGCGAAGGAGGCGTCACATTCCCTTGACTAGATGAAGTGGTGTCTTTCTCGTTTGCCATCTTGATGATCTTGAAGAAGCGTAAAATAACTCTTACGATTGTTGGAACTTGTGTATGGCTTCTTTAAGACTTAACAGAAAAACTGACGAGAAAAGTAACGGAGATTGAAAGAATAAAAGAAATCAAGTCGAGTCTTGTATTTGATACAATCTCCGTAAGATTTATTTGTCCCTTGCAGTGCTTACGGTTGAATGACAAAACTCTCGTAAGATAAAACGACTTTTTATTAGTTATAAGGAGCACTCCAATATAACTAATCTACGAACAACACAATGTTTTGAAACTTTGGACTTGAACGGATTGAATGCAACAATATGCAATGATTTGAGTATGATAATCTATCTTACTAGAGGGTAGGAAGGGTAGAAATACAGTATATGTAAATTGAAATTCGGAGGGAAAGGTATAAATAGAGAGTCAAGGGGTTTGTGTCTTTTCCCACGAAGAGACACAACTTTACATTTGAAATAGTGCACTGTTCGGGATCTGCTCAGTAGAGTCAAGGAACTCGCACGGCCGAGCACCGAGTGCACGGCCGAGTCAAGAGACTTGCACGGCCGTGCAAATCATACTGCTCGGCCGAGCATACTTGTGCCTCGCCCGAGCAAGCTAGTCCAGAGACTTTTGGCCTATTTCTGTGCTCTGCTCGGCCGAGTCAAGGACTCTGCTCGGCCGAGCACATCAAATAAAACTAAACACCCTTTAATTAACTCTCGTTACGTTACAAAAGACCATTGTCATTAATTCTCATTCACCCTAAATGGTTTTGAGACATTAAATGAGTTTAATAATCTACAACAAATGTAGAATACATTTTGTAACTAGTTCCGTTAACACATAACGAACTTCAGTTAGAAATCTAGGTCAACGTTAAGTCAAACTTAACTTTCCGTTACCCATTTCCAACATATTTAACTTTATTTTTATGTAGGATACGCCCTTGGAATCTATGGGGGACAGTTCTTCAACATACATAACTCCAAGGAAGCGTTTGTTGAACAACATATCCAATGATGAGGAGGTTCAATTATTCGTTACTAAGGTAATTAAGCACATCAAGCAGGAGAAATTAGATAAGTAAGCAAAGAAGAAGGAGAGATTAGCATTTTATTATATGTTTTACAATTGAGCAAGATGTATTGGTTTGATAACCCTTACAGTATTTGCTATTTCTTACCCGGTTGACATTATTGTGGGTAGCTTTAGTGGAATTGTTGGACAAAATTTTATTTGGTAGACTTTGATTTCATTGATATTTTTTTAATTTCTGCTTATTCTGAAATAAAAATGTGAACTTTATTAGTTTTCAAATATGTACAATTTTGATGTTCTTATTTAGTACTTTGTGATTTATACTTTGATGATCAGACTCGGCATATTTCCATAGTCTAACCGTGTAGACTAAGGATGCGACACTGGTGCCGACACAGGATATGCGTCGGATTCGCCAGGTTGAAAACGGACTCGGCAGTTTTCATATTTGTTTGATTGAAATCAATTTTTTCATCATTCCCCCTTACAAATCTAATGTATTGTGCCGATCAAATAAAGGAGGAGGAAGAAAAGAACCTGAATTTAGAAAGCTCTGTTTGTTTCGACCTAAGTAGAACGACATCTCGCCTTGGTGTTGTAGATCTGAGATGGTCGCCGATTGGCTCGATTGTTGAGTTTGCCGTTGGTGATAAGTTAATGTATTTGGAGTTGTCGGTCAGTTAAGGTCGCTGGTAGTCGATTGGTGAAGTCGTTGCTCGAAAGAGCCAAGATAGAGAGAAAGTGAAGAGGCCCCATGGCACACAGATGAGAGAGAAATCGAAGAGGGCAGGAGGAGAGAGAAAGACAAATGTTGTGGGTTTCCTTGTGTTGGGACGTGGAAGTGGGATACAACTATTAAGATAAAAGCATGTTTATTGTTTCACCACACACTAAGCAAACGAACTGATATGTGAATAAAATTTTGTTCACACTAGCTTAGTTTCTGTAGTGGTGAATTAATTTTTCGTTCATCTATGTTATTTTCAATTGTAATTTGATATTATAAAATTAATAATACACATTATTAAAATATTACTTTATATTAACCTGTTATTATAAAATAAAATCAGATATTTGAAATTTGAAATCAGAATATTTAAATTTGAAATTTGAAATCTAAATATATTGAAAATACAAATTGGCTCTTTTTGTTACCTTAGTAATGTTGGACATAGAAATATACACTATCTCAAGTATAAATCATCAAATTTTCCTCCCAGCTTGCAAAAAGATGAATCAATTTAAATATATTACTCATATGTATCGAAAAACATAAGTCCAGGTGTTTAACTATATTGTTACATTAGTTGCGATCCATGCAGAATCAATGAGTCAGTCATTCAAACTTCACAACACATGATTTATATTTAACATAGAGCTCCACAGCAAGCTTTAATTCTTTCCCTTAATCAAGAATTATAACTATGCTAATTACATCATGTTCATTCTTCCTAAGGAAGTACTAATGACATGGTTTATAATGTTTCTGATAAGATGAGATTATCAGGAGGTTTAAGAGTATCTAAACTCATCCATCTCACATCCAGTTCCTCATGGGGTTCCTTAGCAACTGAACATGGCCGTTTAGGCATTAATGCAAAATCTTGGGTGCATTTAACTAAAGTTTGCATTGACCGAACAAAAAAAAATGCTCCTGATTTGACACTCTTCTGTATCCGACTCACAGATAAATCAATCCAATTAATAAAAAATAGTCGAAGGATTCTTCCAGATCCTATTGCAAAAAATAGTCGAATCCATATATCCTGACTTATTGCAAAATAAGGATGTCGAAGGATTCTTCCAGACTAGAGCTGTGCTTGCTCCAACAAATGAGATTGTCGATAACATAAATGATTATGTCATGTCACTCTTTCCTGGAGACGAAGTTGAATATATGAGTTCTAATGCCATTTGTAAGGATGAGGATGATGAAAATGGTGCTGAAAATATATTCTCACCTAAATTTCTAAACACTATCAAGTGTTCTGGATTGGCAAATCATATTATTAAGCTGAAGGTTGGGTGCAAAGTAATGCTTTTGAGAAATCTTGATCAAGCTGCTGAATTGTGTAACGGCACCAGAATGATTATCACACAATTAGGTAAATACAGTAATTTTTTATTTTTTATATACATATAATTTAATACTTAATTTTGTTACATATATGTAGGTAAGTACGTAATCGAAGCCAAGATGCTTTCGAGAAAGAATGTTGGCATGAAGGTGCTTATTCCTAGAATGATAATGTCTCCGTTAGATGTGACAAAATTTCCGATAAGATTCCAAAGAAGGCAATTTCCACTTGCCGTTTCTTTTGCTATGACAATCAACAAGAGTCAGGGACAATCTCTTTCCCATGTAAGACTATATCTTTCTCAACCTGTTTTCAGTCACAGGCAACTTTATGTAGCATTTTCCAGAGTAACCAGCAAGAGAGGACTTAAAGTTATTATTTGTGATTCAGATGCTCAAACATATGACAAGACGCTGAATGTAGTCTACAACGAAGTTTTTGACAGACTCTGAGAATTTATGTTGCACAATTTGTGGTTAAACAAAAGTATTGCAATTTCTTATTATTTTATTTGTTTTTATTTTGGTTTTTCTTTAAATATATAGGAGATGGAAGAGATTATGTTGACACTTAGGCACACACTATTAAACTCACGCTATTGTAACCATATCTCTTCATCTTTCAAAGTTGTAACACTAAAATCTTAATAATGTTTTTTGGTTAGGCAGGGACCTAACCTCCCGTGGTTTTGTGCCGGCGAAATAGTTGTCTCAAGGGCTTTCCACGTTACATCATGTGTCAACATCTTTTTTTCTGTATTAATTATACTCCTAATATCCGCTACATTGATTATCAATTTCAATTTATATTGTTACTTAAAAATTAATTAAAACACATAAATAATTATTTAGTTAATCAAAAAAAAAAAAAAAAATCACCGTCGGGTACCGACGGGTTACTGACTAGTTAAAATACAAAAATAATTAATACATTTGACTTCGTCAAATATTTTTTGGACCGGATTATATCATAACACCACCCTTTTCTTGGGGATTAATATGAAGGGGTTAGAGGGGATAAGAGTGGATAAGAAGCTTATCCGAGTTGTATCCAGGATTATTACTCCCATTGCATTTAGCCTACCAAACACCAAGATTATTGGACTAATAATCATATCCAACTCTAATCAGGCTACCAAACGACCCCTTAGAGGATATGCAAGCTGTCCCGGCGATGCTAGGGGCCAATGCTGTGAGGTTTCTCGTAGGCTTTGTGCTCCTGTGCCGTAGTTTAGATTTCGAACCTTGCCAAACAGCTTTCCATCATTTCTTGACTGTTAGCTATAAGTCTGATTATAGGCTGTTAGTAATCATGAGTGATCCCAATCGTCCCAAGTTCATATTTCCCATGTCGAGCAAGGTAGCTGGGTGGAACACCCATGTTATCCGAGTAGAAAGTCGTCAGGGCTGGGAGTTCCCCTCTTCTTCTGAGCAGCCCGGCGTACCCAAGGTGACGTGGAGAGCTGAGTGGAGTAACCAGCTGATAGAGAGGCTGAACCAATTTTGCTGAGGTAGGGACTCTGTGTTGGTCGTCTTTAGAGAGTGACCTTAGATATTATGTCCAGTCTGGCATTATGCCTGACCCCATTGATGAGATAGTACCCCTTGTGCCCGTCTCCAGAGGCAACATGTTTCCCGACTGGAGGGTACATCCAGGGTTTGTCTTCCATGCCAATTGCGATCTTTGCAAGCAGAACGACGACCAGTGCTTGTCCGTGGATGGCGTTGTCGGCTATAATTCTTCTCGTCATTTACACTTGTCAATTGATTTCTCTCTCTCTATAAACACAGATATTTACTCTTACGCCGGAGAGCCTTTGTCGGAGAAGTCCCGACTTAGTTTACGTGTTTTATTTTTTGTTTCAGGTTTTTCAATCGCTGGGATATAATCTACCATCGGATTTGGACGGATCTGATATTTTCTGGCAGCATCAGTTTGATTCCGTCGTTAAAAAAAATAAAAAATAAAATAAAAAATGTCAACATCTCCATGGCAACAGTTCCGGTGGCGGACTGAGTGGCATGAACCAGACTGCATTCGACGACTCCTACGTAACGCACCAATTAGTTAACACCAAATCTTTCCATTTATTGACCAAGATTGAATCTTTTCAATCTTTCCCTACCTCATACTTCTAATTCAACGTATCTAGACACCATTTGATTTCACCCCGCAATGCTTTGTCCATTGACCATTAGATCCTCAACCCTACAAAACCTTTCCACGGCAGGCTTTCGTGCTGCTAATTGCAAAATCCCAAGCTTTCCCTTCATCAGAGCCTCCTCCATTTCCACCATTTCCGCCCACAAGGAGGCTACAATGTCTCAGATTGAATCCGCCCCAAAACCCATTCAGCCCTTACAGGTACTTCCCATTTTCATTTTATTACTTCGATTCTTGTTTTTCAGGCTATTTTTTCATGGTTTTTTGCTATTTTGATTTGTTTTTTTTTTTCTTTCTATTTCCCTTCATAATTTTGCTATTTTGATTTGGGTTTTCTTTCCTTGTGATGTTCTATCGCTGATTACCACTTAGGTCTGGTTAATGTTAGTTCTCGTTATAGAGATTACCGATTCTTGCAATTTCCTTTCTATAATTAAGTGAGGTAAAGGAATGGCTGCTGATTGGAACCAATTTGCAAGAGTAGATATTTAATATAGTAGGTTACTGAGCCCTAAATTCTGGAGAAGTAATCCTTCTTATGAAAAAAAAAGGTTAACTTTCATTTTCAACCATCCTACTTTCACCACTTTCATTTTTAACCATCATACATTTTTTCCCTAATCACATTTTACTTTGGGAAACCTCCCATCCCAACCACAAATTCGTGCCTAATCGGGAAACCTCCCATCCCGACCACAAATTCGTGTCATCTAATGCGTGCCTAATCCACGTCCTAATCTGCGAATTTTGGGCCGGGATGAGAGGTTTCCCAGAGTATAGTCTTTTTGTTTTTTTGTTATTGAAAAAAAGAACGAGTGTCGAAATTAAAAGTAAACCGAACAAAAAAAAAAGTCCTGTTGAACTTTTCGGTTGCTTCTATATGTTCTCTATAATTTGCATTAAATTGCATTTTTTGGTATAACACATAAGAGAATAATGATTCTTAAAATAAATAAGTTTCTTTTAACAATAATTGTAGCTTATATGTTATATTCCGAAGAGTTAATTTTACAAAAGAACCCTAGGCTCCTCTAGAGATATTGCCAGGTCCGATATTGTTTAGTAAGGCAAAGGAATTAGCAGATCTCAACTTTGATAATTGCCGCACTAGCCAAAATTCCATACAAGTGAAGGGTAAAAAAAGCCTTACAGCCAACTCTAACAAACCAAAGTAGTTAATACTTGATAGCATCACATGCGAAATATATTATTTCAGAAAATTCCAATGATTTGACAGAGATCTTAGAACCCTGAAAAGCAATGCTATTTGTCTTTGAAATTGTTTGAAAGGAAGTTTGGTGGGTGTTATATTCCCTTTCCGAAAAGTGAATATAACACATTTGAATATAAAACATCTGCCACTTTCATGCTCATGGAAGATCATTCCCGGTTGAATAGTTACCCTTCTCAGCCCCATTCCACTTCCTATCATTTATATATAGTGGTGGTAGTTTCTGATGCATTCGGATGACAATTTTATGCGTTTTTTCCCCTTAGAAATAACAAATTTATTTTGTGTATTGCTAAGAAAAACCAATCACTTGTAGATTTTAAAAAGTTTGAATAGATGTTTGCATGAACTTTCCTTGATTGTTTTTAAAAGTGAAATCCATGATTTTGATGTCCTACAACTCGACCAAGGTTCTAAAAAGCGCTAGGCGGATGCTAGGCGGCGAAGCCGGGCCTAGTGCCTAGGCGGGGACTAGTCGGGATTAGTCGGGACTTAGAACTAGGCGTTGGAGAGGGGCTTAGCGCCTAGGCGGGGCCTAGGCGCCCTTAGGCGGGGTCTTTTAGAACACTCACATCCATAGTCGGTCAGCTTGAGGTTTTCTACATCAATACTTTCCACCATTCAATTTGGTCCAAAGCAAGGTCACCAGTTGACTTGAATTTAAGATTGAAAATGCAAAATAAATTAAGAAGCACCAAAGAGATAAGCCCTTGACTGTTTTATTCAAGAAGAATGGTGCTACACCACCCAATTGGGCAATGAGTAAGCCATGTCATATAAGTTTGGGGTGGTTCACTGTACTAGCTGTAAAATCTGAGGCCTCTGGAGGGCTTCAATATTGGAAAGATCCTTAGCCGTTGACTAAGTTGTGTCCCTTCAGTTCAAGTGAGTTGTCGAGTTTTGTAGTCCCCTCCTTGTTTTGAGCCATAGAGGTAACTGGCAGGGGTTATACCTAACGACACGCCCTAGGCTACTTCCCTAGTCAACCGTTTAACTCTCTTTATCTGAATTTGAGAGAAACATTGAGTGGTAATTAAAGATTCCATGGGGAGGTCAAATGATAGATTCCGCTTTTTCAAGAGCTATATTTTGCGTTGTTTTCTTTAGTTTTTCTTTTTATTGTAGTATTTGGGTGTGTGTGAAAGGTGGACACATCCAACTATTGATATTGATTATGCCTTCCTCAGTGAGGTCTCTCAAGGTCTCTTTGGTCCTCAGAATTTATTTCCTATGATGAAACTATTGTGCTTTAGAGAATAAAGGGAACATGATCACTTGATTTCTTGTGGTTACCATACTATGATGATGGTACTTTGAATGACTAATTGATTTGCATAACTAACTGTATGATTTCATCTAGACAAAAAATACTGCTGTATTGCTTTCATCTAGACAAAAAATACTGCTGTATTGCTTTCTGTATGATTTCATCTAGACAAAAAATACTGCTGTATTGCTTTCATCTAGACAAAAAATACTTCTTCTTCTTCTTCTTCCTGATGCCAATCACCAGAGGTTGTTTCATTTCTTAAGCTCTTATGCCAACTTAAATGTAATTGTGTTTGTGTTAGCCTGTTGCTGCCTCTATTCCTCTCGATCACTCTATGTTTGAGAGTAACATTTTTAGAATTGAAGTAAATTTTCCATAAGCTCATTTGAATTTTAATGTGATAAGGATAAAGTTGGTATACATCCAAATTATTTGCTTAGTTTTTGAAATATATGGCTTGTTAGGTGGAACACCTAAAATAGAAAGTGGTTGTTAGGTTGAAGGGGGGGGGGGTTATGACTTTAATCGTGGTAATGTTTTAGAATGGCTTATAATTGCTGATAAGGCTGGATTGTGTCGGTCAGAGAATGAGCGTGTTTCGATGGTGCATGCGATTAATCTGGAAACAAAAGGGAAGGACTTATGGCATTACTAAATATTTCTGGAAGTTATTTGGTTTGGAAGGAATACATGGGTGATAGAGAGAACATGAAAAGTGGGGGAGGGAGTTGGTTTATGCTGTACTTCACGTGGGCCAAGCTTATGGTTATAAATGTTAACTGAGAGCAATTGTTGGCATGGGTTATCTAGCTCTCTGTCAGCTGCTTCTGTCTATAATATGCAAAATCCTCAATTTATGCTTCTCTTGGGGCACCTGATCTTATAACAATAATCAATATTGTCTGTTCAGAAGGGGGTACATTGAAAATCAAACATCATATTGAGTGTTTGGTAGGTTCTAATACTTATTTTCTGGCTTGAAGGAATTGCGTGCTGATCTTGGGCTGATACGAGAAAAAGTTACTTATTTGTTTTTCATTTATTCGGTTGGCAGTTTTTGTTATGGAAGAGTGGTAAAATTAACCTCCACTCTCTTCAGAAGTAGGAACGAAAGGAGAAGATAATTCTTTCCTTGATACTTGGTGTGCGATCTGTAAGCATTATGCAGGATCTTTTGATCATTTGTATCTGCAATGTGATGGTTATCACCATCTTTGGAATAAGTTGTTTGTTTACGCTGAGAGGCATTGGTGAGTCCTTTATTGGTAGCTTCTTTCTTTCACTTGCATGTTGAGGCTTTGGGAGAGATTCAACTTGATTCAGTGCCTCCTTTTCTTTTTTTCTCCGTCTAGTCCAACATTACGAAAATGCAGCTCTTTTTAAACGTGGTTCTATTAAAACACAATGTTTTTAAAGCACAACTTCTATCTTTGAAATCATAGTACCCCTGTCCCAAAATGAATCACCAATTTTTTTTTCAAATTTGCTCTTGATCATGTCCCAAATTGAATATTCATTTTTTTTTTTCAAATTTGCTCTTGATTAAGAGAAAATTATAAATTGTTTTGGTCATTTATTTAGGGACGGAGGGAGTAGTATTAAAGGCGATCACCTCTCTCGCCTCAGGGTAGAGGCGAGGTCAGGTGAGGGGTTGTCACCTCTTCAACCCCAAGCGAGGAGAGGTGGCAAAGGCGAGCTCAGGCGAGCTCAGGTGGTCACCTCACTTGCCTAAGTGAGATGTGGGAGACAGAGAAGCGAGCCTGAGGCCATTCCTCTACTCTTTTTAAGTTAGACAATTTACTGTTGTGACATTCGAAAAATTGGTGCGGAAAACCATTAATCAGACAAGACCTATAAACTTCGACCTTTTCTGACTTGGAATTTTGCTTCGAACTCCTTCGACGTTTGGCGAGATTCAGACAACCAGGCAAGGCAGCAATAACATAGGCTATTGGTTCTCTGACTCGGTCTTCTCACTTTCAATTTAGTATTAAGATAGTGACATACTTTGTTCAATTTTCCTCTTTCTCTTATATATATATATATATATATACATATATATATATATACATATATATATATATATACATATATATACATATATATACATATACATATATATACATATATATACATATATATATATATACATATATATACATATATATATATATACATATATATACATATATATATATATATATACTCCCTCCGTCCCAATAGTAGCTTCCCATTTTGCCATTTTGGGTGTCCCGTTAATAGCTTCCACTTTCCTTTTTTGGCAAAGGAATCTTTACTATTCCCTCCACTCATTCTCTCTCCTACATTATTTTAATACTCACAACACCATTATAATTTACTATTCTCTCCACTCATTCTCTCTCCTATTTTCAAATTACACTCACAACATTTTTTCTTCCCCCCATTTTCTTAATTTGCGTGTTTGACAAAAAATGGGAAGCAATTGTTGGGACGGAGGGAGTATATATGTATATATATATAATGGATTTTCATTGTGAGCATTTGTTGTTTCTGGCGGGTCTCGTTGACCTTTTCTCCTTCTTGCTTGAATGAGGTGAAGGATGATATGGTGTTCTCAAAGTCTCACGATAATGGTATTTTGAGGAAAAGCAATATTCCGCTTTTATACCTTGTTTCTAGTAGATAGTTCGCTAAAATTTGTGATTTTTGAACTTTTACTAGTTTAATATTTAGTGTCATATAAGATCATTGCTAAGGTTTGTCAGTGAGAATTAGGAAGGTTTGGGAAAGAACATATCAGAATATTAAAGTGCTTTGTAGGGGTTAGAAAAAGCACTGATGCAATTCTAGTCGCAAATGAGGTGGCTGAGGATCTAAAACATAGGGTAAAAAGGCTTAGTGTTGATGTTGGATAATGAAGATGCCTACAATAGGGTGAGTTGGATATTGTTGTATCATGTGGTGGTTTAGTGCTTTGAGAGGCTTGCGACAGGGGAACCTCTCTCATCATTTATGGCTGATAATTTGAGCTGATTTGATTAGAGGGGAGGAGGATGGGCTAGTTACAGATTCACCTTCTTCACTCCGATTCAAAAATACTTCCCCTTGCATTGAGGATAGATCAGCTCTTACAATGAATATTAGGACCACCTCGCTTCCTATCCTTGATCTGTCCGATTTATCTCGAGTTACCAAATCTGGGAATAGTTATCTACTTAATGGTTTTGATCACCTCTTCTTGGTTCCCTGTGGGCAATATCTTTTTTTTGCCCCTTCGAAGGTATAAAGAATCATGAGGACATTCTTAAATTTTCTAACCCTCCCCCCACAACAACAACAACAACAACAACAAAGCCTTAGTCCCAAAATAATTTGAGGTCGGCTAACATGAATCCTCATATGTTATCGTGAAAAAAAATAAATAAAAAAATTAAATTAAATTAAATTAAATTAAATTTTTTTATTTATTTTTTTTCACGATAACATATGAGGATTCATGTTAGCCGACCTCAAATTATTTTGGGACTAAGGCTTTGTTGTTGTTGTTGTTGTTGTTGTGGGGGGGGGGAGGGTTAGAAAATTTAAGAATGTCCTCATGATTCTTTATACCTTTGAGTTTGTCTAAATGTGGAATAAAGGGGATTGACTAGGGCATTAAAGTGGTTAGTACATGCACCTTTCGATTAGTTCTCTCTATGTTCTTCCTTTACTTGGGGTTCTCCTGGTGGGGGGAAACCATCAGTGTATGTCTTATTGAGATCATGTGATAGAAAGGGTTCCTAAGTGATTAGATTGTTGGAAGAGGGTACAATTTCCATGAGGGGGGGGGGAGAGGTATTACGCATACTAGATTTTGTCTCTCTAGTATCCTTCTTTATTTTCATTCTTTGTTTATGATCCTCGTTAATATGTTTAGTCTATTAAGCGGAAAATGAGGAATTTCCTGTGGAAAGGTTCAGTTGAGGGTTGGAGGGACCATTTAATGGTGTGGGAGAAAGTTTGTTCTCCTAAGGAGGGTGGTTTAAGTCGGGGGAATTTGGTTTGTTAAAAATTGCACTTACTGGTAAACGGCTCTGGCGTTTCCGCGTTTCCGCGAGAACCACAATCTCTATAGGTTAGAATGATCAAAAGAAAATTTATAGTATCTTTTTTAATGGTTAGCATGCCCTTTATTGGTGTTGTTTCTCATAAGAGTCCATGGAAATTCATTGTGATACAATAATGGGGGATGCCAACTTGCTTAGCTCTATTTATGACGAGTTCCTGGAAATTCATTCATCGTTGTCACCATGATTTTCTTCTCTCAACCCGTTTACGGGTTGGAAATGGAATGCACATATGGTTTGGGAGTATGTGTGTGTGCAGGGGGGGGATACTTGGCTTTGGGATTAGCTTACTCGTTTATATTAATTTAACTTTACTGCATAGGGCACCATTTCCAGATTCATCATTAGTTACTAGGTAAAAGTCTCTCGTGGTGGAATAATAACAGAGAAGCCTCTGATTTAGCCACTCTTGTCCACTCTATTTTTCATACTTGTCTCTCATCTAGTCCCGATTCTCATATTTGGGACTCAAATGGGTGGTGGGTCTTCTCGTCTCGTTTTTTTGTAGCTCGTTTGACTCGCATGTCTATTCCTTCTTCGTTTCCAAGTCATATTTTATTTGGAACGTGGGTTGCTATACAAAATTAGAGCCTTATTGTGGATTCTATTGATTAATAAGCTTAATATAAATGGTGGGTTGCATCTCCAATGACCGACCAAGAGCATCTCTCTGAATTGGTGTGTGATGTGCAAGAATTCAGTCAAGTTTCACGATCACCTATTTCTTCAGTCCAGTGGTGCTAGATGTCTTTGCAGTAGAATGTTGGAAATGGATGGGGAAGATTGGGTGAGTCCATTATACCATGTACTTTAGTTTCTGTTTCATTAGGGAAATTAATAGGAAACGGTTAGCGAACAAGGAAAGTAAATGGATACGATTAGTGAAAACTTATGGAGTGTTTTGATAAGCAAAATATAAGATTAAAGTTTAGGGTTTACCGTCGTTTTCGACAAGTTAAATCTTGTATTCAGAACCACTGTTAACATTAGCTGACTACTGTATTTCTTTTTCACGGCCTTTAGGCTACATTTAATATCAGCTTTGAGGTAGTACTTACTCCCTCTTTCCCAGAATAAATGTCGCACTTTCCATTTTGGTGCGTCCCAGAATAAATATTGCGTTTCCAAATAAGGAAATTGACTTGGTGCATTTTTATCGTTGTACATGTAATGTAGTGTACAAACTAGTAAAGCACTTTCCTTAAAAATGTTGACAAGGCGACTGCGACATTTATTCTGGGATGGAGGGAGTACATTAGAGTAGTGGCTCATACTGGATTGATAACAAGAGCTGCTTCCTTGATAGACAATTGACAGATCAATATCTTTTTGCTGTATGAGAACAAATGTTGCTTTAACTTCCTCATTCTTCATATCTTAAAACCTACTCTCCGCCGACCCAAAATAAGTATTGAGGCTAGAGAGTAACCATTTCCTAATGAAGTTAATTGAATTCACCCTTGCCAAATTTTATGCCCCCAATGCGCACTTGCAATGATATAAGCCTAAGGTGGACAATAGGGTACTTAGATATATTGCGTTAGAGTCAACTTCCTTACTGCCATGAAACCTAAAAAATGGAAATTATCGGGATGGCCTGAGAGCTACTTTTCAAGACTATAACCTCATACTTAAGTTGGCATATTGTATAGACATCCAGTTTCACTTGGATCAGGGTTGAAAAGTATATCACTTTACTGGATACATATTAGAATCGAAGAAAGTAAACAGAGCAAAGCTCCCAAGATTGTACGCGACTTTGGAAAAGCGACCATTTTGGATAGCACACTACACCACAAATTCACAAATAGACTTACATACTTTTAATTTAACAATTAAAACAGCATTCTTTCATGTTTGTTTTCAATTATGGAATAAACATGGATGCGGTTAAAAAAGATAAGGAATTGCTGACGTGGATTGACTAAGGTAGCATACTATTCCGTTATCTTTTTAAATTGAATACAGAAAATGAAAACGGAAAATGAAAGATCACTGAAGTACGCAAGTGTACTTTTGGAATAGTACGCTACCCTAAATGGTCATTAGCCATATTTTTTCACCTTAGCTTTCTGAAAAGGAAAGATAGACGAGTGAAACTGGAGTTGTAATTATTAAATTATTGGCTAAAAGAAAATTTTGTAACAATTGAAGCTTTAATAACATAAATTAGACTTCAATCATCTGACATTTCCACATTTCTTGCCAGGTAGCGAAGCGCTTGGAGAAGTTCAAAACCACAATCTTCACACAAATGAGCATGCTTGCGATCAAACATGGAGCAATAAACCTTGGCCAGGGATTTCCCAATTTCGACGGCCCTGAGTTTGTCAAAGAGGCAGCCATTCAAGCCATTAGAGATGGAAAAAATCAATATGCTCGTGGATATGGAATTCCTGACCTTAACATAGCAGTAGCATCCCGTTTCAAGAAAGACACTGGGCTGGAAGTTAACCCAGAAAAGGAAGTCACCGTTACCTCTGGATGCACAGAAGCAATTTCCGCTACTATCTTGGGCTTAATAAATCCTGGGGACGAGGTGATCCTCTTTGCTCCCTTCTATGATTCTTATGAAGCTACTCTTTCTATGGCTGGTGCCAAAATAAAGGCAATCACTTTACGGCCTCCAGATTTCTCCGTCCCGCTCGATGAGCTCAAGTCTGCTATCTCAAAGAATACGCGCGCGATCCTTTTAAACACACCACATAACCCCACGGGAAAGATGTTTACTCGCGAAGAGCTCAATCTGATTGCATCTCTTTGCATTGAGAACGATGTTTTGGTATTCAGTGACGAAGTTTACGACAAGTTAGCATTTGAAATGGATCATATTTCAATTGCATCTCTTCCTGGTATGTTTGAGAGAACTGTGACTCTCAACTCTTTGGGGAAGACATTTTCGTTGACCGGCTGGAAAATCGGGTGGGCCATAGCTCCACCTCACCTAATGTGGGGAGTGAGACAAGCACACGCATTTCTCACTTTTGCTACTTCCACTCCAATGCAGTATGCAGCTGCTGCAGCCCTTTCAACCCCAGACTCTTACTATGAGGAGCTAAAGAAGGATTATTTAGCAAAGAAGGAAATATTGGTGGACGGACTGAAGGCGGTGGGTTTTACGGTATACCCGTCAAGTGGGACCTACTTTGTGGTGGTGGATCACACCCCTTTTGGGCTGAAAGATGATATATCGTTCTGTGAGTATCTGATAAAGGAAGTAGGGGTGGTAGCAATACCAACTAGCGTGTTCTACCTGAATCCAGAAGAGGGTAAGAATCTTGTGAGGTTTACATTCTGCAAAGATGAAGGGACCTTGAGGAGTGCTGTTGAGAGGATGAAAGAGAAGCTATTGTTGAAAAAGTGAAGCTAGAACTCGTTTTTACTATATGTCAGGTAAAATTTAAGATAAAAAAGGGCGAGGAACAATCTCTCAGAACTGTTTTGGAATTATGTCGTGTATTTGTTAACTAGAGTTTTGGTTTGTTCATCATAGGAACTCCTATGGAAATCAAGCCGGGATTTTTAGAAGTTTGCAGAAATATGAGATTGCTTGCAGGTATAAATAATCATCGTCAATTGCCATAATTCTGCTGTTTGTGCTCAAATGTGGTGTTGCCGCAGAAATAAGAGCAGAGAGCCAACTGTTCTCCCCATATTTACTACTCCATTTAACTTGCCATTGTTTTCTAGTTTCTTGAATTAAATTTGCTTCCCCCCCCCTCCCTCCCCGGAGAACGATATAGTTAGCCGGATGTTTGTTTTTGTTTTTTCCCATGTCATCTGACAGTGGAATTTTCTTGGTTGCAAAACCGAGCTTGTAAACGAGTAAGGTGGCTTTTGTTTTTTTAAGTGTTAAAAGTGCTGAAATCTGATTTCACCTCTGAAATTGGCTGAATCCTTAAGAGGCAGCGTCTGAACACTGAATTCAGAATTAGGCAAGCTGTTTGATTTTTCATCTGAATTCGTTTTCCGAAATGTGTGTGTTTACCATTTTAGCCTTCTGAATAATATATAATTGTCTGTCTTGTTAATAATAAGTTGAATATCAATGCTACATTCAAGTATTAAATATTTAAACAGAATTACAATTTTTTTTTTCATAACCACTAATGTAAAATCAAAAAACATAATAATAAATAAAAATATCTCAGTATTCAAGATTACAAATAATATAGAAAATTAAGTTCAATAAGCCAAAATGCATGAAAGGAGTTAAAAAAACACAACATACTAGATAAAATAATTACATGCTATTCATGACTTCAATTGCAATTTCTTCACGTAAATTGGTCATATATTGCACATATGCTGTACAAGCATATCCTCCTTCTCTTTCTTCACCTTCTATCTCTTCTTCATTTTCTTCGCGCATGGTGCCATCGGTAAAAATCATATCAGCTTCATCATAATTAGAAAAATATTCATCATTTATATGCTTTTTCCTCATAAAATGATTGTACTTCGTAATAACCACTAAAACTTGATAAACAATAGTTCACTTATTCATTTATATAAAAATGATGTGGTACAAATGTGCATCTTTCAGCCATGAAATGGAAAACCAGAGCATCAACCACAAGCAACAATAGTTCACTTATTCATTTTCATATACTCCCACTAGAGCAAATATACCTTTGGACATCACCACAAGAGAACTTCCATTGTTAGACCCAGCGATAGAACTGATGTAATAGAACTTCCATTGTGAACAGTTTATCTCACCAACTGTGATAAACTGTCACCCTGTCCAACAGCAGAATACCATTGGCCCCTTCAAGCCATCTCCAGATCCCACAGCCGGCCCGGTCGCCATCACCACCCTAGCTCATATTTATCTCTCACCAACTGTGATAAACTTTGACCTCACTCCCTCTTCTCCGCCTGACAACAACAACAAATCTTCTGTCTCCATCTACTTCTTCAACAATCCCCTTCTCCGGTCAAGCTTCCCCGCAGGTCCAACCTCCTTTTCCTTATAAATTCCGGCCAAACTCATATCCAAGTTATCATTTCTTTTGAACTTTGATCAAAATTTTAATAACAAGTGAAATTCTACTTCATAGAAAGACTATCATATCTAAACTTGATTAAAATTTATATTAATTGACAAAGAAAGTCAAAATATGAGATTTGTTTAGAGAAGGAGGGAGTACAATAGAATGAAAATTTCATTTATCAACGTTTTTAAAGAATGTGATTTACCGGTTTATATATTATTTATACAATGATAAAATTACGCTAATTTACTTTTGTTATTTAGAAACGCGATATTCATTATATTATTTTGAGATAAAGTTGTTTTGTTATTGATGAATTATTTTCTATATTTGGATTGGAAATTAAAGATCCTATTTAACCTCTGGCCCACCCAACACATAACAATCATTGGACATTATGTAACTAAATTACCTAACAATTGTCTTGGCTAGAAAGAAAAAAGCTGCCCGTTAACAAGATCATTTAGATATTGAAACATATACTCCTAAAACAATGGCACACAAACCTCTCCCTCATTCCCTCTCTGCATTTCCATGGCGGAATTTCCTTCCCTCTGAAAAAAATATCTCATCAACCACATATGATATCATCCCACCCCTCCCTGCAAAACAATGGCGCGAGGCAGAATCCGCGCAAAAATCCGCCGGAGCAGTCTCTACACATTCGGTCAGCAACGTTCACGTCCGGCTTACCGGAAAGATGAACCCCCACCTCAAGAATCCCTCCTCCAAGGCCCCGAATTCTCCCGTATCATATATTGCAACCAACCCCGCCTCAAACCTCCTATTAAATACTGCTCCAATTACATTTCCACCACCAAATACAATGTCCTCACTTTCATCCCCGTCGCTCTGTTCGAGCAATTCAGGCGCGTTGCAAATATATATTTCCTCCTTGCAGCCATTCTTTCGTTCACACCCGTCTCCCCTTTCACTGCCATCAGCCAGATCGCCCCATTGGCTTTCGTTGTTGGCCTCAGTATGGCTAAGGAAGGGTACGAAGATATGCAGAGATTCGTGCAGGACATGAAGATTAATTTTAGAAAGGCAAGCGTTCATGTGGAAAATGGCGTGTTTGAATATAAGCCGTGGAGGAAGATTGTCGTTGGGGACATTGTACGAGTCGAGAAAGATCAATTCTTTCCTGCAGATTTGCTTTTCTTGTCGTCGAACTATGAAGATGGGATTTGTTATGTCGAAACTATGAATCTAGATGGGGAGACGAATTTGAAAGTTAAGCGGGCTTTGGAGTTTTCCGGCTCGCTTTCGTCGATTAATGTTGATGATGATGATGGGTCCACCTTCTTTCGAGAATTCGATGCAACGATTAGATGTGAAAGCCCAAATCCGAATCTTTATACATTTGTGGGTAATCTCGAATACGGTCCTCAAGTTTACCCTCTTGATCCTGCTCAGCTTCTTCTACGAGACTCCAAGCTTCGAAACACGACTTATGTATATGGCGTTGTGATTTTCACGGGTCGTGATACTAAAGTGATGCAGAATTCTACAAAGTCGCCCACGAAACGGAGTAGGATCGAGACACAAATGGATAAGATCATTTACTTGCTCTTCAGCCTGCTCGTTTTGATCTCTTTGGTGAGTGCTTTAGGGTTCACTTGGAAGATGAAATTTGAAGTTCCCGATTGGTGGTACTTGTTACCTATGACGGATACGAGTTTGGACTTTGATCCAGAGAATCCTGCATTCACGGGTTTTTCTCATCTTATAACTGCACTTATTCTCTATGGGTACCTTCTTCCCATTTCACTATATGTTTCCATTGAAGTCGTGAAGGTTTCTCAAGCAATGTTCATAAACAACGATACACTATTGAAAGACGAAGAGAGTGGAATTGCTGCACAAGCAAGAACGTCGAATTTGAACGAGGAGTTAGGCCAGGTTGACACAATTTTGTCTGATAAAACCGGGACTTTGACTTGCAACCAGATGGATTTTCTCAAGTGTTCGATTGCTGGATGTGCTTACGGAAAGCGTGCGAGTGAGGTAGAACTTGCTGCAGCAAGACAGATGGCGATGGAGCAAGACGGACAGGATTTTGATTCGAGGGTCAGTTATCAGCCATCAGAGATCGAGCTGGAAACTGTTCTTACGAAGCCTCCGATCAAAGGGTTCAGCTTTGAAGATGACCGTCTGATGAATGGGAACTGGTGTAGAGAGCCTAATGCAGATGTTCTTTTGTTGTTCTTCAGAATCCTAGCAATCTGTCACTCTGCAGTACCGGAGCTAAACGAGGAGAGTGGGACCTACACGTATGAAGCAGAGTCACCGGACGAAGGAGCATTCCTTGTTGCAGCAAGAGAATTCGGGTTCGAGTTCTACAGAAGAACTCAATCGAGTATATTTGTTCGCGAGAAACACCCTTCTTCCCAAGACTCCATTGAAAAGGAATACAAGCTTTTAAATCTCTTGGATTTCACTAGCAAAAGGAAACGAATGTCCGTCATAATCAAAGACGAAGAGGGTCAGATTTTTCTCCTCTGCAAAGGCGCAGACACGATAATCTTTGACCGGTTATCAAAAAACGGAAAAATCTATTTAGAAGCCACCACAAAGCATTTGAACGACTATGGAGATGCAGGGTTACGTACATTGGCGCTTTCTTACAGAAAGCTCGAAGAGTCAGAATACATTTCTTGGAACGACGAGTTCCATAAGGCAAAGACTTCCATTGGAGGAGATAGAGACGAAATGCTCGAGAAAGTATCCGATATGATGGAGAAAGAATTAATCCTCGTGGGCGCAACTGCCGTGGAGGACAAATTACAAAAAGGGGTCCCACAATGTATCGATAGATTAGCTCAAGCGGGTCTCAAGATTTGGGTTTTGACAGGTGATAAAATGGAAACGGCTATCAATATTGGATTTTCGTGTAGTCTTCTTCGACAAGGCATGAAGCAGATTTGTATCACAACGAATGCAGAAAAGTTAGCTCAAGATTCGAAAGACGCGGCCATGGAAGACGTTCTAAAGCAAATCAGCAGTGCTTCTCAGATGATAAAGTGCGAAAAGGATCCTTACGCTGCATTTGCTTTAATCATTGATGGGAAAACGTTAACTTATGCGTTAGAAGAAGATATGAAGTTTCAGTTCTTGAATCTAGCAGTTAACTGTGCCTCGGTTATATGCTGTCGTGTCTCCCCAAAGCAGAAGGCTTTAGTTACAAGACTGGTAAAAGAAGGAACGGGAAAAACTACGTTAGGAATAGGTGACGGAGCTAATGACGTCGGGATGATTCAAGAAGCGGATCTCGGGGTCGGAATCAGTGGGGTCGAAGGAATGCAGGCTGTCATGGCTAGCGACTTTGCTATAGCACAGTTCCGGTTTCTTGAAAGACTTCTAGTTGTTCATGGCCATTGGTGCTACAAAAGAATAGCTCAAATGATCTGTTATTTCTTCTACAAGAACATAGCTTTTGGCCTCACCCTCTTCTATTTTGAAGCCCTGACCGGATTTTCCGGTCAGTCGATCTACGACGATTGGTACATGCTCCTATTCAACGTGGTTCTGACGTCCTTGCCTGTCATTTCACTAGGTGTTTTAGAACAAGATGTTTCTTCAGAGATATGCCTAGAGTTTCCTGCATTATATCAGCAAGGACCTCAGAACTTGTTCTTCGATTGGTTCAGAATATTCGGGTGGCTAGCAAACGGTCTATACACATCCCTGGTTATCTTCATCGTTAACATCGTTATCTATTTCGGTCAAGCTTTTCGCGAAGATGGTCAAACAGCTGACATGTCAGCAATTGGGACAGCTATGTTCACAAGCATAATCTGGGCAGTTAACTTCCAGATTCTTCTCCTAATGAACCACTTCACTTGGATACAACACATTCTCATCTGGGGCAGCATCGTAACGTGGTACGTTCTAATCTTGATCTACGGGCAGTTCTCGCCTGACATTTCCAGGCAAGCTTTCAGGATCCTGCCGGAAGCACTGGCTCCCGCCCCAATATTTTGGGCCACGACCCTCTTCGTCGCAGTCATGTGTAATGTACCATATTTCATATACAAATCGTATCAAAGACTATATCATCCGGAAGATCATCATGTCATTCAAGAGATGAAGTATTTGAGAAAAGATGTTATGGACCGGCAAATGTGGAGACAGGAGAGATCAAAGGGAAGACAAAAGACTAAGATCGGCTTCTCTGCCAGAGTTGATGCAAAAATAAGGCTGATAAAGGGGAGATTGCAAAAGAGATATTCGTCCAGCGTTAGCACCGTTATGCCAACGCCGTTAACGTAGTTAGTAACGGACATGGTTGATGTTCTGTTGATATACTGTATATGATTGAGTTTGCAATGGTAATTTCAGAATAAAAATTGTTAAAAATGTCAGAAAAAAAGTTACGTTCGTTTATTATTAAAATGTAACAGTAGTTTTGCAGTAAATCTTATGTTATCCTTAATCAATTTTTTTTGCAAAACTATGGTTAAATTGCAGAATAAAAACTGTTATATTTTAGAGAAAAAATGTTTAATTACTTTATAATAAGTATTACATTTGTTGAGGAGAAAAAAATTGACGAGCACAAAAATAAAATAAAAAATAAGCGGGTTAATGGATGGACGGGCGGGTCAACAGGTGGGTAACCCGTCTTAAAGGTGAGATCATCTCATGTCACATGAGACTAGAGCCGTCAATTCGGGATAACGGGACGGGATGAAACTATGATATCCCGCAACTACGCGGGACGGGACGGGTCATCTCGAATTCTTCGCGGGCCTAAAATACGTCATCCCGTCCCAAATCTACCTCGGGACGCCGGATAATACGGGACAATGCGGGACAACTCTTATATTATAAAACTAAAATCCAATTGAGATGATGTCAAAACATTAAATTGAAAATATAAGATTAATCTTTTACCATCCAACAAGATCAAAACTTCTTAATTACATAAAACAGCTTAATCAACACAAAAGACAATGTATAGTTGAAAAAAAAAACTAAAAATTAATTGCTAAAATACCTTTGAGGTTAAAATAAAATAAATATTAAAATTAAAAAAATGCGGACGTCCCATCCCATCCAGCTTTTTTCCGCATTTCAAACGAGATGTCCCAAATAAGCCCACTTTATATGAGATTAGAATATAGTATCTCATCCCATCTCATTTATATAAACAATCCCAAATTGACGGATTTACTTACTTGAGACGGCCTAAAAAAGGAAAGTGAAAGAAATAAACTGTTGCGGCACGTGCCGGCCTGACAAAATAAGATAGAAAGAAAAAGGTCGAATACGACTGCATCTTCCGGCCAGTCCCGAACCCAAATTCAACCGCCTTAATCTCCTCTCTTACCTCAACCGCCCGATTATAATCCAACCGCTTAAATTAAATCAAACACACCACCATATAACTGACACAAAACCCGGTCCACTTTCCCCATACCTCTCCCTCCTCTCCTCTCCCTCTCCCTCTGCCTCTGTTTTAGTTAATTTCTCTGCTCTGACAGTTGCTAACCTACGCCCACTGAATCTTCCTGCGCCACAATATTTCGCCTGAGATGTCTCCGGCGATCAGAATATCTAGATACAGGTGGGGTCCCTGTGAACGGAACTAAGATCCGAAGGCTACTGAAAAAAAAATGGACGGTCAGAAAAGCCAGTTGAAGCTCACTAGGACCAACTCATCACTCCTCCGGTCTTCTTCTCCGACCATCCGATCCTCAATTCAATCGTTATCCTCCGTCTCCGAGATCAACTCCGATCACGAATTAGACGACATTGAAGAGCAGAAGCCTCACAAACCCGGTTCGCCCCCGATTCGTTCCGGTTCAACAAGGATTCTCCCGGTTCTCGCGCTGACTTCCCTATCTGTCTACACACTTTTCGTTTACTCCCGTGGGGAGGACATACCCACTTCGGAAAATCTCCTCTTAGCTCTAATTTTCATCGCAGTAGCCTTATTCTTCGCCGGAAAAAACCCGGGTTTCTTCGTTCAGAGCTTCAGAGTTTTGAAGCAATTAGGCCATGAGTACGCTAAAAAACTCGGATTGTCATCGAAAACAAACTCGAAACCGGTCCAATGGTTCATTGGAGAGGATGGGAAAAAAGACAAGAAACTGATTGAAAAGAGGATTATCAGAGAAGGTGTGGAGTTTTACAGCAATGGTGATTTCTATGAAGGGGAATTTCACAAAGGGAGGTGTAACGGAAGTGGGGTTTACAATTACTTTGTTAATGGAAGGTATGAAGGGGATTGGATTGATGGGAAATATGATGGGCATGGGATTGAAAGTTGGAAGAGAGGGAGTAGGTATAGAGGGCAATATAGGCAAGGATTGAGACATGGATATGGAGTTTATAAGTTTTATACAGGGGATACTTATGCTGGCCAGTGGTTTAATGGACAAAGCCATGGTTGTGGACTTCAAACTTGCTCTGATGGAAGTTGTTACATTGGTGAATTCAAATGTGGGGTCAAACATGGAATAGGGTGTTACCATTTCAGGTCATTTTTTTTCTTCAGTTTATGATTGATCAATGCTGTTTTTATTGAATTTCTCTTAGGTTTTGATCTAACTAATGTTTGGATGTTGAATGATTTTGATTTCTCGCGTAAATAGTGTAATTAGAGATCAATCATTCTTCCAAATGAGATAACTATAAAGGGCAAACCCCGGTACGCCAAGCGGGGGTTGGGAGAGGGAACCATTTGCTAGGACTGAAAATTTGATAGAATTGGGAAATATTACTTCTTAAATCTATTGAAAATACCTAATCTTTTAGGGTTTTTTGAGATTCTTATATCTTTAATGGTAAAGGAAATGTTTGATTGTTTTGTAGGAATGGAGATAGATATGCAGGGGAATATTTCGGAGATAAAATTCATGGATTTGGGGTTTATTATTTCGCTAATGGCCATTGTTACGAAGGGTCGTGGCATGAAGGTCGTAAACAAGGGTTTGGCATGTACACATTTCGAAGTGGCGATACAAGATGTGGTGAATGGGATTATGGCAATCTTAAGAATGCCCTACCTCCCCTAACCGATGTTGTCCTCAAAGCAGTGCAGGTAATGAGTCACATGCGAGTCCAGATCTTCGGTACCACTTTTATTTATCAAACTGTATACCACTACTGATCAAACAATTTAGGCCATGGGTTGTACGCAAAGTGATACAAAAGATCTTGTTTGCCCATATCACATTCAACAAACACAACTTGTTGCCAGGCAGAAATTTATTTACGGAACTATCAACGGAAACTATATGGTTGGCTTTATTCTTTTTGCCTTTATCAACTTGCAGGGTGCGAGAAGAAGTGCAGAGAATGCGATCCACCTACGTAGGGTGGATGAGCAAGTGAACAAGGCAGTTATGGGTGCAAATCGAGCTGCTACTGCAGCAAGAGTAGCTGCTGTAAAAGCAGTTCAAAACAGGATTGATGGCAAATTTTGCGATACGACTGACATCTTAGTGTAAGAATTTTCTATGATGTTTGTTTCTAACTGTAATTTTGTTACTTGTTTGTACTATGAAACACCCCGGGGGTCAAAAGCTGACCTCCGGAGGTCGTCGTAGAGAAGATAGTAGGTTGACCTTTTCTGTTGACCCACACTTGTAAGTTGTATATAAACCAATTTGTACATCAATGGAAGATTTCCCCAGAGTCACTTGTTTTCTTTTGACATTCCCTTTTGTTTCTCTAATGCCTACTTGTATAGTGTATGATGACTACGTAAGGTTTCCCTTGGGCTCAGATGGTTACACTAAGGCTCCGTTTGTTTGGGGAAAATGTTTTACGGAAAACGTTTTTCTCATTTTTCGATGTTTAATAAGTATCGGAAAATGGAGAAAATATTTTTCGAAAAATGTTTTCCCCACTTTTCTAACTAAAATGACATACATATTTTTTCTAATTAAAACGTTTTTCGAAAAATGGTTACACCCTCGCGTGCACACATAACTTTTCAACCGCACGTTACCCAACCCCTACCCCATTCCCTCATAAAAAAATTATTTATATTAAAATTATTTTTTAAAATTCTTCCCCCCCCCACCCACCCACACTCCCACCACCACCACCACCACCTTAAGGTCAAAAAATATTTTTATTATTCATTTTAAAATTATATTTTAACAACTCTTCACTCCCTAGCAATTTTTTTATTCATATTAAAATTATTGTTTAACAACCCTCACCATCCCCACCAACCTCCTCCCACGATCAAACTTTTTTTTTTACTTATAATTAAATTAATTTATTTTTTAACAACTCCCTCACCCAACCCCACTCCCCTACTTTCGGCTACCCAGCCTACCCACCCTACCCTACACCTACCCCACCCCACCCCCACACCCTACCATATCACTACCCTAGCCTATCATTATCTTACCCTTTACATTTCCCCCACCACCCTACCCTACCCCACACCCACCCACCTACCTCACCCCTACTAATCCCCACCTCCTACCCTACCACCCCACCTCCATCACCCTATTCCACCCTATCTCTTTCAACTTTTTTCAAATTGTGGTTTTATTGAAAAATATTTTTATTAAACATGAAAATATTTTTCGGAAAACATTTTCTTTATGAAACAGTTGAAAACATATTTATGTCATTTTTTAAAAAACATTTTCATTGTTCAAAAATTATTTTACGAAAAATCATTTTTCGAAAGTCGTTTTACGCAAATCAGAAACCAAAGTAGAATAAGTGTTAAGTTAACCTAAATCATGCGTGGCCATTCACATGTAAAGTCTAAGTGGTGGACAAGACAAGAACAATGTGAGATAACGTGAAGGATCTTGGTACCATAAAACCAACCTGTCCTGTCCATTTTTCTTTTACCATATCCGATCCGATTGCCGAAAGTTGATTTCTTTATACTAAAATAATAACTACACTAGATGGTCTTTGATTTTCATGGGATTATACTTTAACCAAAATAATAACTACATTACGTCTATGTCTATGACAATATTTTTATTATTCACTTTTTAAATATTTAATTTTACTATAATAAAAAAATTGATAAAAAATGTGAAATAATATCTATGAAATAGAAATTACAGCTAAAAATATATCTAAATAATAGTTTTAGTAAATTTTCACCGCGCATTAAAATTTTGTTACTTTGTTTTCTTTTGAGTTTAGAAATACTCCCTCCGTCCTGTAATTCCGTCCCGATAATTGCTTCACCCTTTTGGGGTGGGCACGCAAATTAAAAAAATTGGCGAGTAGAGAAAATATTGTGAGTGTAATAGTAAATGCTAAAAACTTGTAAAAAACGCATTTTTTGTTAACTTAACAAAAAACGTGTTTTTACCCGCATCCCGTACCAGCGTGTTCGGCAACCCAATCCTTATCAATTGACAATCTCTGAAGCCTCTGTTCATTTTCTCTCTCATCATGGATGACCTCCTCTGATCGAAATTGGAAGGATCAGAAGTTAGGGCTTCTTGAACAGCAGCGGCGGAATCTCTTTGTTCTTGCAATTGAAGCTCCAGTTGTTCCTCTATTTCTATTCCTTCATCCCCTTCCCTCATTCTACAAAGAACACCGATTAAACGGTTTATCACGATAAGGTAAATTTTCGCCGGAAAAGTCAACAATGGTGAAGAAATCAAACCCTAGCGGCAGCAATGACAATGAAAACTCAAAGAAGAAGAACAAGAAGAAAACTAAACCAGATTCCATAGCCATGAAATCAGTGCAGTTGAATTTGGGCAAAATGGCTGTTAATCAGATGGGTAGCCATTGGTATTGATTTTTGGTTTTGATTGATTTTGGCTTTGTTTAGATGCCAGTGCATTAGTTTTGAAGTGCCAGTATATGTTTTTATGAGTGCAAGTGTATGTGGTTTTGAGTGCTAGTTTATGTATTTTGAGTGCCAGCAAAAAAGAGTACCAGTGCATGTGTTTTGAAATGCCAGTTCATATTTTTTGAAATGCCAGTACATGTATTTATGAGTGCCAGCAAAAAGAGTATCAGTGTTTTGTGTAAAAAAGTGCCAGCACATGTACACTGGCACTTATTGATACTACAACGGGCACTTTTATAAGTGCCAGTATCAATGTAAAAAAGTGCCAGTGTAATGGCTGGCAATTATTAACACTACCACTGGCACTATTAATAACTGCCAGTATCAATGTAAAAAAGTGCCAGTATACTCACCGGCAATTTTTAACATTAACACTGGCACTTGAGAAAAGTGCCAGTTTCATGTTTATAAAACGCCAGTATGAAATTCTGGTCATTTGTAATATTAACACTGGCATTTATCATGGTTGCCAGTAATTACGAAAATGCCACCGTTTGTTTTGAGTAATAATGCCCAGCGCTTGGAAAAACACGTTTTTCCTTATCTTAAGGAAAAACTAGTTTTTTATAAGACCAACTCATAGTAAAATAGGAGAGAATGAGTGGAGGAAATAGTAAATTTGAAAAATGTTGTGAGTGTAATAGTAAAATAGGAGAGATAATGAGTGGATGGAATAGTAAAGATTTTTTGACATTTTAGAAAAGGTGAAATTTTAAATGAAACACCCGTTTTTGATAAAAAGTAAAATTATTAATGGGACGGAGGGAGTATAATAATGTGTCATTTGGATTCTCTTCTTTTACTATTTCCTTTTTTATTATACAACCTACACTAGTAGATTAAATTTAGATCCAATCAATCAAAGCCCCCACCAACTTTCAACCACTCCCACATGCATTCTTTACTAAAATAAAACAAAGTATCTACTGTGTTTTGTTTTATCAGCCTTTCAAATTTTGAAATTTGTGTTCCTAACTCCATTTCCAACATTCAATTTTTTTGTGAAAAAAAATGCGTTTTTATCCTAAGTTTAGGATAAAAATGTCTTTTGAATTGTTGTGTGTTTAGTGTTTCATCCCGAGTCAATTTTCATGCAGGCGCCCAATAACGCAATCAGTGTTACTAATAAAACACATATACTGACACTTCTTATAACTAACACTAGTTGTACTATTTTAATGTCAGTGTTAGTGCTTTCAAGTGTCAGGTACATAACATTGGTTATACCAATTTAATGTCAGTGATATTGTTTTTGAGTGTCATGTAAATACACTGAATTGTAACTAATGTTGGCTATACACTAGCAGTGTTCGAAATTTCACTTATTTACAAAAATGTTATCGTGCATGAAATTTCACTTATTTTCAAAAATTTCACCGCGCATTAAAAACACTCTTTATCCTAAGTTTAATGTAAAATGCGTTTTCCATAAGACACTCATCTTTTTCTAATTAAAAAAAAAAAAAAACATTCAAATTTTTATTTTTATTTTATCTTTTTTTCAACCCAACATTCTATTAGGGAGTATTATTTTTGTAACGACCCATCGACTTGATTAATGGAATATTTTAGTGAAGAGATTTGTGTATAATGCATTTATAGGTCATTATTTATTTTGGCATATTGGGGGAGTGGGGTAAGAAAAGGATAAATTAATTATTTATTTTGGCATATACTATGTCTCATGCATTATTATGGGCATATAAATCCATGTTGCCTCTAATTAAATTATTGATGGGCTTGAACTCTAGGGTACTTCAATCATACTCCCTCCGTCCCGGTCGAAGTGTCCCAAAATAGGTTTGACACGATAATTAAGGAAAGTAATGTAAGAAAGAAAAAAGTTTAAATATTGTGAGTATGAAAAATTAAATAGGAGAGATAATGAGTGAAATGAATAGTTAGGAAAGAGAATGTTGTGAGTGTAAAAGTAAAGTAGGAGAGAGAATGAGTGGGTGGAATAGTGAAAAAACTTTCCTTTTTTGGGTATGAGATAGGGATGACCAAAACCGATTCCGGGCCCGATTTCGGTTCGAAACCGCCGGTTCCGGTTCGGAAAATGTATGACCCTTAACCGGCCTGGATTGCTCACGGTTCCGGTTAATCCGATTTCGGTTTTCTCCCCGGTTCGTCCGGTTTCGGGCTTTTTCCAGTCCGGTTCCGGTCCGGTTCTATTGAAAAACAATGAATTTTCGTCCGGTTCCGGACTTTTTCCGGTCCGGTTCACCATTTTGGTGACCCTTAACCGGCTCAGCTCCAAACCGCTTCCGGTTACCCCAGTTCCGGTTTTCGTGACGGTTCATGGCAGTTTCGGGCTTTTCGATCCGGTTTCGGTCCGGTTTTTCGGTTCCGGTCCAATTTGGCCATCCCTAGTATGAGACATTTTAAATGGGACGCCCAAAATAGAAAGTTGGGACACTTCGACTGGGACGGAGGGAGTATCAAATATTAATACCTATATACCTATATACTGTATAGGTATATACTTACATATTTTAATAAAAATATAAAAAATGACTTACAGTATACTCCCTCCGTCTACTTACATAGTTTACAGTTACTGTTCACGCGTGGATTAAGGAAAAAAATAATGATATAAATGTTGTGAGTGTAAAAGTAAAATAGGAGAAAGAATGAGTGGAGGGAATAGTAAATTATAATGGTGTTGTGAGTATTAAAATAATGTAGGAAAGAGAATGAGTGGGGTAGGGTTAATTTTTTAATAATAAAAACTTTCCATTTTGGGTAAAGAAATACTCCCTCCGTCCCGATAATATTAGCACAAACACTGTTTGCGCGGGAATTAAGGAATATGATATTTTAATAAAATGTTGTGAGTGTAAAAGAATGAGTGGAGAGATAATGAGTGGAGGGTGTAATAAATTATAATGGTGTTGTTATTTTCACATTTTTTCACCTTTTTCATATTTTCTTAGAAAATCATAAAAAAAGTCTCACAAATTTTCACAAACTCGTGGAATATTACGGTTCATCTTGGTGGAATATATAGAAGCTTTTATGACGTAACTATAGTTGTGTGCAGTTATGAAAAAACTCAATGCAAACATTTAACACGAAATCAAAGTTATCACTGCAAACATAAAAGAAATCAAAGGTCGTCGGCAATGGAGAAAAAAGATCGTCGACAATTTGATATCAACTTGTTTAAGATCCGGAGTGAAGGTAGCCGGATATGTCCAGATCTACACACACGGCATGAAAAAGCATGATTTACCGGAGAAGAAAGAAGTAGTTTTTGAAAATTGAATCGAGATCGTCAGATCTATCTAGACGAAAAATAGCGCCATGGATGCAAAGGGGCTGGAGAAATGGTGCGGTGACTAAAGTGAACTAGCGATGTGGATTGAAAGATGCCTGGAGTTGTTGGTCTTGGTTTCACTGGACGGGTCTATGCCGAAGAAATAAGAAAGGGACGCCTACGCCGGAGAAGATGAATCCACGGTGAAAAAGAGTGATGAAGTTGGTTGGAGAACGGAGTGACGAGCTTGACGGCCTCCGGTTGGGTGTATAGGTCATAGGAGAAGGTTGGTCACAGCGTTTGAAGAGAGAGAGAGAGAGAGAGAGAGAGAGAGTGTGTGTGTGTGGCTGTAGAGAGAGTGTTAGCAAGATCGATCGGTCAAGAAATCTCCTTCTCATGAAATCTCCTTCTCTTTCTCTTTCCAACGGTAGCGAATTGATCAAGAAATCTCCTTCTCATGATTTTTCACTTGTCGATGCTTTACTTCTTTTGCTCACGAAATCAGGACAAAGTTGTACTGAAGAAATTACTCGCGAAGGCCTTGCAGAGTAAGTATTGTGAGTATGAAAAGTGAGGTTGGAGAGAGAAAGTGGGGTATGAAATAATGAATTGATTGGTGTTGTGAGTATAAAAGAAAAATAGGAGAGAGAATTAGTGGATAAAATAGTAAAAAGTCTTTGTCATTTTAAGAAGTGTGCAGTTTATAATAAAACGCCCAATAAAAAAAAGTGTGCAAATTTATAACGAAACTGAAGGAGTATTTCCTTTTTTTATTATACAAATTAGTAGATTAAATTTAGATCCAATCAATCAAAGCCCCCACCAACTTTCAACCACTCCCACATGCATTCTTTATTAAAATAAAACAAAGTATCTTCTGTTATGTTTACTCAACCTTTCAAATTTTGAAATTTGTGTTCCTAACTCGATTTCCAACATTCAAATTTTTTTTTTTCACAATTTTTTTTTGTTGTGGTTACAGAGATCCGTTCGTTCGTCTCCGTACCGTGAGTGTGCCCTAGTTTTGTCGCAATTCGCAGAAACCCGTCCGATTCTGATTGCGTTAGTTCCAGCATTTGTTATTAAATTATTGTGATTCGCAGAAACCTATCCGTTTCTAATTGCGTAAGCTTCGGGTATCATTCTTTTTACCTTCGAACTATTCAGACCCCGTTGTCACCGGTAGATCCGAACTACGACTGGCTTGATTCCTCCGAGAATACATAGGAAGCCTGAAAAGGTTCAGCCGCCCGACCGGCGTGGTATTGCTCATCCCCAGCAGGAATTTCTTTATAACTCCGCGTTATCCCCAGCAGAAGGCATTGTTCCCCGCCAGAGTTCAATCATTCGCAAAAATCCCCAGTAGATTTAAACTACGTCCGGCTTGATTCCCCCGCGGATACGTAGGTCGCCTTCCGAGGTTCAGTCGTCCCATCATTCTTCCCAGAACGGGTCCTATTTTTATCGTCGACCCCCCATTGCCTTGCAAGAAGCGTCGCCGAGGGGCTACTGTTAGTACCCGGTCCTGAAAAGGAGTTTTATAGGATTTTCCAAATCACAAGGACTTTATAGGAATTAAAAACCTTGTAAAGACTTGTCTCGAATTCCCGAAATAATCCCTTTTGATAACAAATCTCCACAATTAGGCAGCTTAGGGTTTCCTTGTTGAACACCAAAACCCTTGCTTGACTGTCACGCCAGCCGGGAAGGATGGCCGCGCGGCCACATCCGACCTCGGCCGCGCGGCCACTTTCCAATTTAGCCGCGCGGTCACATCCGCCTCTTTTGATCTGGTCCATCAGATTGCCTCCCCCATTTTCTATATAAACCCATTTTCGGCCTTAGGTTGGGGATTCCGACTTTTAGCATTACAATTTCGAGTTTGAGAGCATTTTAGAGCATTCTAAGCACAAAATTCATCCTTAATCAAGCTTGGGAAGTGATCAAGAACATTTCAAGAATCCTTTGACGATCCAAATTCATTTCTTGCCAACATAGGTAAGTTTTCTAGCTTTTTTCTTGTCATATTGTTAATATAGATCCATAATCTTCATGTTCTTGCATGTTTATTCATTATTTCTTCATGTTCTTGCATGCTCATTCATATGTTCATAATATGCTCTTTGCATGTTCATCATGTTCTTAGATTTAAACCTTATTTATGCCATATTTAGGGTTGCGATCTTCATAATTATGTGTTATTGCATGGCCGATGATGATCTAGGGTTCATCAACCCAAGGATGATCTAGGAACTACTTCTAAACCCTAATCTTTAAGTAAATTCCCCCCATTATGCATGATCCCGATTCTTCTGCCTATTCTAAATTCTTCTCGAACTACGCTGACCTGAGCTTCTCACATTGAGAGGAACGTAGGCAATATTCGGATCCGATCTAAAACACATTGCACACTACATACACCGCATCATGATAAAAAGACCGATCATTCGGGCAATAGGAGTGATAACTTAGATATTCTTCTCTTGTTGTAATTTGACCCCCGAACCCACTTATATGCTTTTTCTCAATGTTTTGGCTATAATTAAAACGGAGTGGCGACTCTAATGATTTTAAATGTCGTTTTGAATATTCCCTTTTGTTAATAAAAATAATTGCAAGATACTTCCCATGCGTCGCTTCATTGGAAAGGGGTATTCGCATGATCCTTCCAAATGATCTATTGGATTGGTTGAAAAGAGGAGGGTATATGGCTATTAGTGCCCGGGAGCCAAAAAATGTGTGTACTACCCCCTTTAGGGAATCGAGAAATTTCGTCAATGGTGATTTTCACCATGAAAACGACCTCCGTTTGAGCCAAATTTTTTATGGGATGAACCTTTCAAATGTTCTATTGGATTTGTTGAAAAAAGGAGGGTATTTAGCTACTAGTGCCCGAGAGCCCAAAAATGCGTGTACTATCCCTTTGGGGAATCGGAAAATTTCGTAAATGGTCATTTTCACCACGAAAATGAACTCCGTTTGAGCAAAATTTTTGGTGGGCTGATCATTTCAAATGTTCTATTAGATTGGTTGAAAATAGGAGGGTATTTGGCTACTAGTGCCCGGGAGCCCAATAATGCGTGTACTATCCCCTTTGGGGAATCGAGAAATTTCGTAAATGGTCATTTTCACCATGAAAACGACCTCCGTTTGAGCCAAATTTTTGGTGGGCGGATCCTTTCAAATGTTCTAATGGATTGGTTGAAAAAAGGAGGGTATTTGGCTACCAGTGCCCGGGAGCCCAAAAATGCGTGTACTCCATTTGGCGAATCGGGAAATTTCGTAAATGGTGATTTTCACCATGAAAACAACCTCCTTTTGAGCCAACTGTTTGGTGGGTGGATCCTTTCAAATGTTCTATTGGATTGGTTGAAAAAAGGAGGGTATTTGGGAACTAGTGCCCGAGAGCCCAAAAATGCGTGTACTACCCCCCTTTGGGGAATCGAGAAATTTCGTAAATGATCATTTTCACCATGAAAACGACCTCCATTTGAGCCAAATTTTTGGTGGGCGGATCATTTCAAATGTTCTATTGGATTGGTTGAAAAAAGGAGGGAATTTGGCTAATAGTTCCCGGGAGACCAAAAATGCGTTTGCTACCCGCTTTGGGGAATCGAAAAATTTCGAAAATGGTGATTTTCACAATGAAAACGACCTCCGTTTGAGCCAAATTTTTGGTGTGCGGATCCTTTCAAATGTTCTATTGGATTGGATGAAAAAAGGATGGTATTTGGCTACTAGTGCCCAAGAGCCCAAAACTGCGTGTACTACCCCCTTTGGGGAATCGGGAAATTTCGTAAATGGTGATTTTCACCATGAAAACGACCTCCGTTTGAGCCAAATTTTTGTTGGGCTTATCCTTTAAAATGTTCTATTGGATTTGATGAAAAAAGGATGGTATTTGGCTACCCCCTTTGGGGAATCGAGAAATTTCGTAAATGGTCATTTTCACCATGAAAACGACCTCCGTTTGAGCGAAATTTTTGGTGGGCAGATCATTTCAAATGTTCTATTGGATTGGTAGAAAAATTGAGGGAATTTGCCTACGAGTGTCTGGGAGCTTAAAAATGCGTGTACTACCCCCTTTGGCGAATCGAGAAATTTCGTAAATGGTGATTTTCACCATTAAACGACCTCCGTTTGAGCCAAATTTTTGGTGGGCAGATCATTTAAAATGTTATATTGGATTGGTTGAAAAAAGGAAGGTATTTGGCTACTAGAGCCCGGGAGCCCAAAAATGCGTGAGCTACCCCCTTTGGGGAATCGGAAAATTTCGTAAATGGTGATTTTCACCATGAAAACGACCTCCGTTTGAGCCAAATTTTTGGTGGGAGGATCCTTTCAAATGTTCTATTTGATTGGTTGAAAAAAGGATGGTATTTGGCTACTAGTGCCCCGGAGCCCAAAAATGCGTGTACCACCCCCTTTGGGAAATCGGGAAATTTCGTAAATAGTCATTTTCTTGGTGTAATACACACTTGTCAATTCTTGGTGTAATATTTTTTCAAAGAACGGAAGATGTTGCCAATCGCACCTCTCTAGTCCAGGTCGAATTCAAAATAAATGGCAAATAGTCATTTTCATCATGAAAACGACCACCGTTTGAGCCAAATTTTTGGTGGGTGGATCCATTTAAATGTTCTATTGGATTTGTTGAAAAAAGGAGGGTATTTGGATACGAGTGCCAGGGAGCCCAAAAATGCGTGTACTACCCCCCTTTATGGAATCGGGAAATTTCGTAAATGGTGATTTTCTCCATGAAAACGACCTCCGTTTGAGCCAAATTTTTGGTGGGCGGATCATTTTATTAGATTGGTTGAAAAAATAAGGGTATTTGGCTACTAGTGCCAGGGAGCCCAAAAATGCGTGAGCTACCCCTTTTGGGGAATCGGAAAATTTAGTAAATGGTGATTTTCACCATGAAAACGACCTCCGTTTGAGCCATATTTTTGGTGGGCGGATCCTTTCAAAAGTTCTATTGGGTTGGTTGAAAGAAGGAGGGTATTTGGCAACTAGTGCCCGGGAGCCTAAAAATGCGTGTACTACCCTTTTTGCCGAATCGGGATATTTCGTAAATGGTGATTTTCAACATGAAAACGACCTCCGTTTGAGCCAATTTTTTTGTGGGCGGATCCTTTCAAATTTTCTATTGGATTGGTTGAAAAAAGGAGGGTATTTGGATACTAGTGCCCGGGAGCGCAAAAATGCGTGTACTACCCCCTTTGGGGAATCGGGAAATTTCATAAATAGTGATTTTACCATGAAAACGAACTCCGTTTGAGCCAAATTTTTGATTGGGGAATCCTTTCAAATGTTCTATTGGATTGGTTGAAAAAAAGAGGGTATTTGGCTACGAGTGTCCGGGAGCCTAAAAATGCGTGTACTACCCCCTTTGGCGAATCGGGAAATTTCGTAAATGGTGATTTTCACCATGAAAACGCCCTCCGTTTGAGCCAAATTTTTGGTGGGCGGATCCTTTCAAATGTCCTATTGGATTTGTTGAAAAAAGGAGGGTATTTGGCTACTAGTGCCCAGGAGCGCAAAAATGCGTGTACTACCCCCCTTTGGGGAATCGGAAAATTTCGTAAATGGTGATTTTCACCATGAAAACGACCTTCGTTTGAGCCAAATTTTTGGTGGGCTTATCCTTTCAAATGTTCTATTGGATTGGATGAAAAAAGGTTGGTATTTGGCTACTAGTGCCCGAGAGCCCAAAAATGTGTGTACTACCCCCTTTGGGAAATCTGGAAATTTCTTAAATAGTCATTTTCATCATGAAAACGACCACCGTTTGAGCCAATTTTTTGGTGGGCGGATCCATTTAAATGTTCTATTGGATTTGTTGAAAAAAGGAGGGTATTTGGCTACGAGTGCCAGGGAGCCCAAAAATGCGTGTACTACCCCCCTTTATGGAATTTGGAAATTTCGTAAATGGTTATTTTCACCATGAAAACGACCTCCGTTTGAGCCCAATTTTTGGTGGGCGGATCCTTTTATTATATTGGTTGAAAAAAGGAGTGTATTTGGCTACTAGTGCCAGGGAGCCCAAAAATGCGTGAGCTACCCCCTTTGGGGAATCGGGAAATTTAGTAAATGGTGATTTTCACCATGAAAACGACCTCCGTTTGAACAATATTTTTGGTGGGCGGATCCTTTCAAATGTTTTATTGGGTTGGTTGAAAAAAGGAGGGTGTTTGGCAACTAGTGCCCGGGAGCCTAAAAATGCGTGTACTACCCTTTTTGGCGAATCGAGAAATTTCGTAAATGGTGATTTTCAACATGAAAACGATCTCCGTTTGAACCAAATTTTTTGTGGGCGGATCATTTCAAATGTTCTATTGGATTGGTTGAAAAAAGGAGGGTATTTGGCTACTAGTGTCCGGGAGCGCAAAAATGCGTGTACTACCCCCTTTGGGGAATCGAGAATTTTCGTAAATGGTGATTTTACCATGAAAACGTCCTCCGTTTGAGCCAAATTTTTGGTGGGAGGATCCTTTCAAATGTTCTATTGGATTGGTTAAAAAAGGAGGGTATTTGGCTACTAGTGTCCCGGAGCCCAAAAATGCGTGTACTACCCCCCTTTGAGAAATCGAAAAATTTTGTAAATAGTCATTTTCATCATGAAAACGACCACCGTTTGAGCCAAATTTTTGGTGGGTGGATCCATTTAAATGTTCTCTTGGATTTGTTGAAAAAAGGAGGGTATTTGGCTACGAGTGCCAGGGAACCCAAAAATGCGTGTACTACCCCCCTTTATGGAATCGGGAAATTTCGTAAATGGTGATTTTCACAATGAAAACGACCTCCGTTTGAGCCAAATTTTTGGTGGGCGGATCGTTTTATTATATTGGTTGAAAAAAGGAGGGTATTTGGCTACTAGTGCCAAGGAGCCCAAAAATGCGTGAGCTACCCCCTTTGGGGAATCGGGAAATTTTGTAAATAATGATTTTCACCATGAAAACGACCTCCGTTTGAGCCATATTTTTGGTGGGCGGATCCTTTCAAAAGTTCTATTGGGTTGGTTAAAAAAAGGAGGGTATTTGGCAACTAGTGTCCGGGAGCCTAAAAATGCGTGTACTACCCTTTTTGATGAATCGGAAAATTTCGTAAATGATGATTTTCAACATGAAAACGACCTCCGTTTGAGCCAAATTTTTTGTGGGCGGATCCTTTCAAATGTTCTATTGGATTGGTTGAAAAAAGGAGGGTATTTGGCTACTAGTGCCCGGGAGCGCAAAAATGCATGTACTAACCCCCCTTTGGGGAATCGAAAAATTTTGTAAATGGTGATTTTACCATGAAAACGAACTCCGTTTGAGCCAAATTTTTGATTGGGGGATCCTTTCAAATGTTCTATTGGATTGGTTGAAAAAAGGAGGGTATTTGGCTACGAGTGTCCGGGAGCCTAAAAATGCGTGTACTACCCTCCTTTGGCGAATCGAGAAATTTCGTATATGGTGATTTTCACCATGAAAACAACCTCCGTTTGAGCCAAATTTTTGGTGGGCGGATCCTTTCAAATGTTCTATTGGATTTGTTGAAAAAAGGAGGGTATTTGGCTACTAGTGCCCGGGAGCGCAAAAATGCGTGTACTACCCCCCTTTGGGGAATCGTGAAATTTCGTAAATGGTGATTTTCACCATGAAAACGACCTCCGTTTGAGCCAAATTTTTGGTGGGCTTATCCTTTCAAATGTTCTATTGGATTGGATGAAAAAAGGATGGTATTTGGCTACTAGTGCCCGAGAGCCCAAAAATGCGTGTACTACCCCCCCTTTGGGAAATCTGAAAATTTCTTAAATAGTCATTTTCATCATGAAAACGACCACCGTTTGAGCCAAATTTTTGGTTTGCGGATCCATTTAAATGTTCTATTGGATTTGTTGAAAAAAGGAGGGTATTTGGCTACGAGTGCCAGGGAGCCCAAAAATGCGTGTACTACCCCCCTTTATGGAATCGGGAAATTTCGTAAATGGTTATTTTCACTATGAAAACGACCTTCGTTTGAGCCAAATTTTTAGTGGGCGGATCCTTTTATTAGATTGGTAGAAAAAAGGAGGGTATTTGGCTACTAGTGCCAGGGAGCCCAAAAATGCGTGAGCTACCCCCTTTGGGGAATCGAGAAATTTAGTAAATGGTGATTTTCACAATGAAAACGACCTCCGTTTGAGCCATATTTTTGGTGGGTGGATCATTTCAAATGTTCTATTGGGTTGGTTGAAAAAAGGAGGGTGTTTGGTAACTAGTGCCCGGGAGCCTAAAAATGCGTGTACTACCCTTTTTGGCGAATCGTGAAATTTCGTAAATAGTGATTTTCAACATGAAAACGACCTACGTTTGAGCCAAATTTTTTGTGGGCGGATCCTTTCAATTATTCTATTGGATTGGTTGAAAAAAGGAGGTTATTTGGCTACTACTGCTCGGGAGCGCAAAAAATGCGTGTACTACCCCCTTTGGGGAATCGGGAAATTTCGTAAATGGGGATTTTACCATGAAAACGATCTTCGTTTGAGCCAAATTTTTGATTGGGGGATCCTTTCAAATGTTATATTAGATTGGTTGAAAAAAGGAGAGTATTTGGCTACGAGTGCCCGGGAGCCTAAAAAGCGTGTACTACCCCCTTTGGCGAATCGAGAAATTTCGTAAATGGTGATTTTCACAATGAAAACGACCTTCGTTTGAGCCAAATTTTTGGTGGGCGGATCCTTTCAAATGTTTTATTGTATTGGTTGAAAAAAGGAGGGTATTTGGCTAATAGTGCCTGGGAGCGCAAAAATGCGTGTACTACCCCCTTTGGAGAATCGGGAAATTTCGTAAATAGTGATTTTCACCATGAAAACGAACTTCGTTTGAGCCAAATTTTTTGTGGGCTTATTCCTTTCAAACGTTCTATTGGATTGGATGAAAAAAGGATGGTATTTGGCTACTAGTGCGTGAGAGCCCAAAAATGCGTGTACTACCCCCTTTCGGGAATCGAGAAATTTCGTAAATGGTCATTTTCACCATGAAAACGACCTCCGTTTGAGCCAAATTTTTGGTGGGTGGATCGTTTCAAATGTTCTATTGGATTGGTTGAAAAAAGGAGGAAATTTGGCTATCCCTATTGGGAATCGGGAAATTTCGAAAATGGTGATTTTCACCATGAAAACGACCTCCGTTTGAGCCAAATATTTTGTGAGCGGATCCTTTTAAATATTCTATTTAATTGGTTGAAAAAAGGATGGTATTTGGCTACTAGTGCCCGAGAGCCCAAAACTGTGTGTATTATCCCCTTTTGGGAATCGGGAAATTTCGTAAATGGTAATTTTCACCAAGAAAATGACCTCCGTTTGAGCCAAATTTTTGGTGGGCGGATCCTTTCAAATGTTCTATTGAATTGGTTGAAAAAAGGAGGGTATTTGGCTACTAGTGCCCGGGAGCCCAAAAATGCGTGTATTACCCCCTATGGGGAATCGGCAAATTTTGCAAATGGTCATTTTCATCATGAAAACGACCTCCGTTTGAGCCAAAATTTTGGTGGGCGGATCCTTTCAAATGTTCAATTGGATTGGATGAAAAAAGGATGGTATTTGGATATTAGTGTCCGAGAGCCCAAAAATGCATGTACTACCCCCTTTGGGGAATCGAGAAATTTCGTAAATGGTGATTTTCACCATGAAAACGACCTCCGTTTGAGCCAAATTTTTTGTGGGCGGATCCTTTCAAATGTTCTATTGGATTGATTGAAAAAAGGAGGGTATTTGGTTAATAGTGCCCGGGAGCGCAAAAATGCGTGTACCCCCTTTGGGGAATCGGGAAATTTCGTAAATGGTGATTTTCACCATGAAAACGACCTCCGTTTGAGCCATATTTTTGGTTGGCGGATCCTTTCAAAAGTTCTATTGGATTGGTTGAAAAAAGGAGGGTATTTGGCTACTAGTGCTCGGGAGCTCAAAAATGCGTGTTCTATTGGCGAATCGGGAAATTTCGTAAATGGTGATTTTCACCATGAGAACGACCTCCGTTTGAGCCAAATTTTTGGTGGGCTTATCCTTTCAAATGTTCTATTGGATTGGATGAAAAAAAGATGGTATTTGGCTGCTAGTGTCCGAGAGCCCAAAAATGCGTGTACTACCCCCTTTGGGGAATCTAGAAATTTTGTAAATGGTCATTTTCATCATGAAAACGACCTCCGTTTGAGCCAAATTTTTGGTAGGTGGATCCTTTCAAATTTTCTATTGGATTGGTTGAAAAAATGAGGGTATTTGGCTACGAGTGCCCGGAATCCTAAAAATGTGTGTACTACCCCCTTTGGCGAATCGGGTAATTTCGTAAATGGTGATTTTCACTATGAAAACGATCTCCGTTTGAGCCAAATTTTTGGTTGACGGATCCTTTCAAATGTTATATATTGTAGGGGTGTAAGCGGTTTAGCTCAAACCGCGGTTTGAGACCGAGCCGAGCTAAACCGTGGGGTTTAGCTCGGTTTTTTTATTTGAGTGGTTTAGCTCGGTTTGAAAAAATGCCAAACCGAGCGGTTCGGTTTAGCTTGCGGTTTGAGGGTGCCGAGCCGAGCCGAACCGAGCCGAGCTAAACCGTTTAGCTTTCAAACCGAGCTACGAAACCGAGCTACGAAATCGAGCTACGAGACCGAGCTACGAGACCGACCTACGAAACCGAGCTATGAAGTCAAACCAAACCACCATAAACCATAATCCTAACCATTCATTCCAAATCAAATTAATCCCTACCTTTAATTTATTTCAAAACCCTAAAATCTTTAATACATTACCTCTGCCTCTTGGAGAACTTTCATTATATCTCTTTTCCTTCTCTCTCTTCCCCTTCTCTCTCTAAAGTAGATCTCACCATCGCCGCCTCACTCACCGTCGTCGCCTCTCACCGTCGCCGCCGCTCACCGTCGCCTTCTCTCTCTTCCCCTTCTCTCTCTAAACTTACATTTAGTGGTTTATGTGTTTTCTTCGGTACTTTGCTAGTTTAGATCATTACCAAGCAGTCTTTTGTGGCACATACTCCTAATGGAGGCATAAACCTACCCAGATTTTTGTTCTTATTTTTGTTTTATTTTTTTGAGGCTTGTATGCTTGACAAGTCGTCAGATGTCAGTACTTTGCTAGTTTTGATTTTTGATCCTAATTTTCGTCTTTAATTTTTTGCTTTCTATAGTCGAAGGCTTGATAAATTACTACTACAGAACAAACAATAAAATGCATACATATATTTAGTATTCATATATTTAAGAGAGAAAATTTAACTCTGATATTTTTTCAGAGTAATTTTACACTGTTACAAACAGGGTACAACTAAGTAAGCAAAGGATGGAGTATTTGGAAATGTTGAAATTCTACATCATAAGTATGCTGTTCAACCAACAATAGTATGTTCCTCATTATTTTTTTTATTCTTTTTTTGTTGTAAATTTGTTTGGTTGATTCAAACCGCGGTTCAAACCGAGCTAAACCGAGCTAAACCGATTTAGCTCAGCTCGGTTCGATTTTTTTTTTAGCTCAGCTCGGTTTGGAATTTTTCCAAACCGATACTAGCGGTTTGGCTCCTAAATTTGTCCAAACCGAGCTAAACAACCATTTACACCCCTAATATATTGGATTGGTTGAAAAAGGAGGGTATTTGGCTACTAGTGCCCGGGAGCTCAAAAATGCGTGAGCTACCCCCTTTGGGGAATCGGGAAATTTCGTAAATGGTGATTTTCACCATGAAAACGACCTCCGTTTGAGCCAAATTTTTGGTGGACGGTTCCTTTTAAATGTTCTATTGGATTTGATGAAAAAAGGAGGGTATTTGGGGAATCGGGAAATTTTGTAAATGGTCATTTTCACCATGAAAACGACCCCCGTTTGAGCTAAATTTTGGTGGGCGGATCCTTTCAAATGTTCTATTGGATTGGTTGAAAAAAGGAGGGTATTTGACTACGAGTGTCCGGGAGCCTAAAAATGCGTGTACGGGCCCCTTTGGCGAATCGGGAAATTTCGTAAATGGTGATTTTCACCATGAAAACTACCTCCGTTTGAGCCAAATTTTTGGTGGACGCATCCTTTCAAATTTTATATTGGATTGGTTGAAAAAAGGAGGGTATTTGGCTACTAGTGCCAGGGAGCCCAAAAATGCGTGAGCTACCCCCTTTGGGGAATCGGGAAATTTCGTAAATGGTGATTCTCACCATGAAAATAACCTCCGTTTGAGCCAAATTTTTGGTGGACGGATCCTTTCAAATGTTCTATTGGATTGGTTGAAAAAAGTAGGGTATTTGGCTAATAGTGCCCGGGAGCCCAAAAATGCGTGTACGGTCTTTGGGTAATCGGGAAATTTCGTAAATGGTCATTTTCACCATGAAAACGACCTCCGTTTGAGCTAAATTTTTGGTAGAAGGATCCTTTCAAATGTTATATTGGATTGGTTGAAAAAAGAAGGGTATTTGGCTACTAGTGTCCGGGAGCCCAAAAATGCGGGTATTACCCCCTTTGGGGAATCGGGAAATTTCGTAAATGGTCATTTTCACCATGAAAACGACCTTCGTTTGAGCCAAATTTTTGGTGGGCGGATCCTTTCAAATGTTCTATTGGATTGGTTGAAAAAAGGAGGTTATTTGGCTACGAGTGCCCGGGAGCCTAAAAATGCGTGTAATACCCCCTTTGTCGAATCGGAAAATTTCGTAAATGGTGATTTTCACCATGAAAACGACCTCCGTCTGAGCCAAATTTTTGGCGGGCGGATCCTTTTATTAGATTGGTAGAAAAAAGGAGGGTATTTGGCTACTAGTGCCAGGGAGCCCAAAAATGCGTGAGCTACCCCCTTTGGGGAATCGGGAAATTTAGTAAATGGTGATTTTCACAATGAAAACGACCTCCGTTTGAGCCATATTTTTGGTGGGCGGATCATTTCAAATGTTCTATTGGGTTGGTTGAAAAAAGGAGGGTGTTTGGCAACTAGTGCCTGGGAGCCTAAAAATGCGTGTACTATATTTTATGGCGAATCGGAAAATTTCGTAAATAGCGATTTTCAACATGAAAACGACCTCCGTTTGAGCCAAATTTTTTTGTGGGCGGATCCTTTCAAATATTCTATTAGATTGATTGAAAAAATGAGAGTATTTGGCTACGAGTTCCCGGGAGCGCAAAAATGCGTGTACTACCCCCTTTGGGGAATCGAGAAATTTCGTAAATGGTCATTTTCACCATGAAAACGACCTCCATTTGAGCCAAATTTTTGGTGGGCGGATCATTTCAAATGTTCTATTGGATTGGTTGAAAAAAGGCGGGAATTTGGCTATCCCTATGGGGAATCGGGAAATTTCGAAAATGGTGATTTTCACCATGAAAATGACCTCCGTTTGAGCCAAATATTTTGTGAGCGGATCCTTTTAAATGTTCTATTTAATTTGTTGAAAAAAAGATGGTATTTGGCTACTAGTGCCCGAGAGCCCAAAACTGCGTGTATTATCCCCTTTGGGGAATCGAGAAATTTCGTAAATGGTAATTTTCACCATGAAAATGACCTCCGTTTGAGCCAAATTTTTGGTGGGCGGATCCTTTCAAATGTTCTATTGAATTGGTTGAAAAAAGGAGGGTATTTGGCTACTAGTGCCCGGGAGCCCAAAAATGCGTGTATTACCCCCTTTGGGGAATCGGCAAATTTCGCAAATGGACATTTTCACCATGAAAACGACCTCCGTTTGAGCCAAATTTTTGTTGGGCGGATCCTTTCAAATGTTCTATTGGATTGGATGAAAAAAGGATGGTATTTGGATACTAGTGTCCGAGAGCCCAAAAATGCATGTACTACCCCCTTTGGGGAATCGAAAAATTTCGTAAATGGTGATTTTCACCATGAAAACGACCTCCGTTTGAGCCAAATTTTTGGTGGGCAGATCCTTTCAAATGTTCTATTGGATTGATTGAAAAAAGGAGGGTATTTGGTTAATAGTGCCCGGGAGCGCAAAAATGAGTGTACTACCCCCTTAGGGAAATCGGGAAATTTCGTAAATGGTGATTTTCACCATGAAAATGACCTCCGTTTGAGCCATATTTTTGGTGGGCGGATCCTTTCAAATGTTCTATTGGATTGGTTGAAAAAAGGATGGTATTAGGCTACTAGTGCTCGGGAGCTCAAAAATGCGTTTTCTATTGGCGAATTGAGAAATTTCGTAAATGGGGATTTTCACCATGAGAACGACCTCCGTTTGAGCCAAATTATTGGTGGGCTTATTCTTTCAAATGTTCTATTGGATTGGATGAAAAAAGGATGGTATTTGGCTACTAGTGTCCGAGTGCCCAAAAATGCGTGTGCTACCCCCTTTGGGGAATCTAGAAATTTTGAAAATGGTCATTTTCATCATGAAAACGACATCCGTTTGAGCCAAATTTTTGGTAGGCGGATCCTTTCAAATGTTCTATTGGATTGGTTGAAAAAAGGAGGGTATTTGGCTACGAGTGCCCGGAAGTCTAAAAATGTGTGTACTACCCCCTTTGGCGAATCGGGTAATTTCGTAAATGGTGATTTTCACCATGAAAACGACCTCCGTTTGAGCCAAATTTTTGATGGACGGATCCTTTCAAATTTTATATATTGGATTAGTTGAAAAAGGAGGGTATTTGGCTACTAGTGCTCGGGGAATCGGGAAATTTCGTAAATGGTGATTTTCACAATGAAAACGACCTCCGTTTGAGACAAATTTTTGGTGGACGGATCCTTTTAAATGTTCTATTGGATTTGATGAAAAAATGAGGGTATTTGGGGAATCAGGAAATTTTGTAAATGGTCATTTTCACCATGAAAACGACCCCCGTTTGAGCTAAATTTTTGGTGGGCGGATCCTTTCAAATGTTCTATTGGATTGGTTTAAAAAAGGAGGGTATTTGGCTACGAGAGCCCGGGAGCCTAAAAATGCGTGTACGGGCCCCTTTAGCGAATCGGGAAATTTCGTAAATGGTGATTTTCACTATGAAAACGACCTCCGTTTGAGCCAAATTTTTGGTGGACGGATCCTTTCAAATTTTATATTGGATTGGTTTAAAAAAGGAGGGTATTTGGCTACTAGTGCCAGGGAGCCCAAAAATGCGTGAGCTACCCCCTTTGGGGAATCGGGAAATTTCGTAAATGGTGATTTTCACCATGAAAACGACCTCCGTTTGAGCCAAATATTTGGTGGACGGATCCTTTCAAATGTTCTATTGGATTGGTTGAAAAAAGTAGGGTATTTGGCTAATAGTGCCCGGGAGCCCAAAAATGCGTGTACTACCCCCTTTGGGGAATCGGGAAATTTCGTAAATGGTCATTTTAACCATGAAAACGACCTCCGTTTGAGCTAAATTTTTGGTGGGAGGATCCTTTCAAATGTTCTATTGGATTGGTTGAAAAAAGGAGGATATTTGGCTACGAGTGCCCGGGATCCTAAATATGCGTGTACTACCCCCTTTGGCGAATCGGGAAATTTCGTAAATGGTGATTTTCACCATGAAAACGACCTCCGTTTGAATCAAATTTTTGGTGGACGGATCCTTTAAAATGTTATATTCTATTGGTTGAAAAAAGGAGGGTATTTGGCTACTAGTGTTCGGGAGCCCAAAAATGCGTGTACTACCCCCTTTGGGGAATCGGGAAATTTCGTAAATGGTCATTTTCAGCTTGAAAACGACCTTCATTTGAGCCAAATTTTTGGTGGGCGGATCCTTTCAAATGTTCTATTGGATTGGTTGAAAAAAGGAGGTTATTTGGCTACGAGTGCCCGGGAGCCTAAAAATGCGTGTACTACCCCATTTGTCGAATCGGAAAATTTCGTAAATGGTGATTTTCACCATGAAAACGACCTTCGTTTGAGCCAAATTTTTGGTGGACAGATCCTTTCAAATGTTATATTGGATTGGTTGAAAAAAGGAAGGTATTTGGCTACTAGTGCCCGGGAGCCCAAAAATGCGTGCACAACCCCCTTTGGCGAATTGGGAAATTTCGTAAATGGTGATTTTCACCATGAAAATGACCTCCGTTTGAGCCAAATTTTTGGTGGGCTTATCCATTCAAATGTTCTATTGGATCGGAAGAAAAAAAGGAGGGTATTTGGCTACTAGTGTCCGAGAGCCCAAAAATGCGTGTACTACCCCCTTTGGTGAATCGAGAAATTTTGTAAATGGTCATTTTCACCATGAAAACGACCTCCGTTTGAGCCAAATTTTTGATGGCCGGATCCTTTCAAATGTTCTATTGGATTGGTTGAATAAAGGAGGGTATTTGGCTACGAGTGCCCGGAGCCTAAAAATGCATGTACTACCCCCTTTGGCGAATCGGAAAATTTCGTATATGGTAATTTTCACCATGAAAACGACCTCCATTTGAGCCAAATTTTTGGTCTGCGTATCTTTTCAATTGTTCTATTGGATTGGTTGAAAAAAAGAGGGTATTTGGCTACTAGTGTTCGCGAGCGCAAAAATGTGTGTACTACACCCTTTGGAAAATCGGGAAATTTCGTAAATGGTGATTTTCACCATGAAAACGACCTCCGTTTGAGTCAAATTTTTGGTGGGCGGATCCTTTCAAATGTTATATTGGATTGGTTGAAAAAAGGAGGGTATTTGACTATGAGTGCCCGTGAGCCTAAAAATGCGTGTACGGTACTTTGGCGAATCGGAAAATTTCGTAAATGGTGATTTTCACCATGAAAACGACCTCCGTTTTAGCCAAATTTTTGGTGGGCTTATCCTTTCAATTTTTCTATTGGATTGGATGAAAAAAGGATGGTATTTGGATACTAGTGTCCGAGAGCCCAAAAATGCATGTACAACCCCCTTTGGGGAATCGAGAAATTTCGTAAATGGAGATTTTCACCATGAAAACGACCTCCGTTTGAGCCAAATTTTTGGTGGGCGGATCCTTTCAAATTTTCTATTGAATTGATTGAAAAAAGGATGGTATTTGGTTAATAGTTTCCGGGAGCGCAAAAATGCGTGTACTACCCCCTTTGGGGAATCGGGAAATTTCGTAAATGGTGATTTTCACCATGAAAACGACCTTCGTTTGAGCCAAATTTTTGGTGGGCTTATCCTTTCAAACGTTCTATTGGATTGGATGAAAAAAGGATGGTATTTGGCTACTAGTGCGTGAGAGCCCAAAAATGCGTGTACTACCCCCTTTCGGGAATCGAGAAATTTCGTAAATGGTCATTTTCACCATGAAAATGACCTCCGTTTGAGCCAAATTTTTGGTGGGTGGATCATTTCAAATGTTCTATTGGATTGGTTGAAAAAAGGAGGGAATTTGGCTATCCCTATTGGGAATCGGGAAATTTCGAAAATGGTGATTTTCACCATGAAAACGACCTCCGTTTGAGCCAAATTTTTGGTGGTCGGATCCTTTCAAATGTTCTATTGGATTGGATGAAACAAGGATGGTATTTGGATACTAGTGTTCGAGAGCCCAAAAATGCATGTACTACCCCCTTTGGGGAATCGAGAAATTTCGTAAATGGTGATTTTCACCATGAAAACGACCTCCGTTTGAGCCAAATTTTTGGTGGGCGGATCCTTTCAAATGTTCTATTGGATTGATTGAAAAAAGGAGGGTATTTGTTTAATAGTGCCCGGGAGCGCAAAAATGCGTGTACTACCCCCTTAGGGAAATCGGGAAATTTCGTAAATGGTGATTTTCACCATGAAAACGACCTCCGTTTGAGCCATATTTTTGGTTGGCGGATCCTTTCAAAAGTTCTATTGGATTGTTTGAAAAAAGGAGGGTATTTGGCTACTAGTGCTCGGGAGCTCAAAAATGCGTGTTCTATTAGCGAATCGGGAAATTTCGTAAATGGTGATTTTCACCATGAGAACGACCTCCGTTTGAGCCAAATTTTTGGTGGGCTTATCCTTTCAAATGTTCTATTGGATTGGATGAAAAAAGGATGGTATTTGGCTGCTAGTGTCCGAGAGCCCAAAAATGCGTGTACTACCCCCTTTGGGGAATCTAGAAATTTTGTAAATGGTCATTTTCATCATGAAAACGACCTCCGTTTGAGCCAAATTTTTGGTAGGCGGATCCTTTCAAATGTTCTATTGGATTGGTTGAAAAAAGGAGGGTATTTGGCTACGATTGCCCGAAAGCCTAAAAATGTGTGTACTACCCCCTTTGGAGAATCGGGTATTTTCGTAAATGGTGATTTTCACTATGAAAACGACCTCCGTTTGAGCCAAATTTTTGGTGGACGGATCCTTTCAAATGTTATATATTGGATTGGTATAAATAGGAGGGTATTTGGCTACTAGTGCCCGGGAGCCCAAAAATGCATGAGCTACCCCCTTTGGGGAATCGGGAAATTTCGTAAATGGTGATTTTCACCATGAAAACGACCTCCGTTTGAGCCAAATTTTTGGTGGACGGTTCCTTTTAAATGTTCTATTGGATTTGATGAAAAAAGGAGGGTATTTGGGGAATCGGGAAATTTTGTAAATGGTCATTTTCACCATGAAAACGACCCCCGTTTGAGCTAAATTTTTGGTGGGCGGATCCTTTCAAATGCTCTATTGGATTGGTTGAAAAAAGGAGGATATTTGGCTACGAGTGCCCCGAAGCCTAAAAATGCGTGTACGGGCCCCTTTGGCGAATCGGGAAATTTCGTAAATGGTGATTTTCACCATGAAAACTACCTCCGTTTGAGCCAAATTTTTGGTGGACGCATCCTTTCAAATTTTATATTGGATTGGTTGAAAAAAGGAGGGTATTTGGCTACTAGTGCCAGGGAGCCCAAAAATGCGTGAGCTACCCCCTTTGGGGAATCGAGAAATTTCGTAAATGGTGATTTTCACCATGAAAACGACATCCGTTTGAGCCAAATTTTGGTGGACGGATCCTTTCATATGTTATATTGGATTGGTTGAAAAAGTAGGGTATTTGGCTAATAGTGTCCGGGAGCCCAAAAATGCGTGTACTACCCCCTTTGGGTAATCGGAAAATTTCGTAAATGGTCATTTTCACCATGAAAATGACCTCCGTTTGAGCCAAATTTTTGGTGGGAGGATCCTATCAAATGTTCTATTGGATTGGTTTTAAAAAGTGGGTATTTGGCTACTAGTGCTCGAGAGCCCAAAAATGCGTGTAATACCCCCTTTGGGAATCGGGAATTTTCGTAAATGGTGCTTTTCACCATGAAAATGACCTCCGTTTGAGCTAAATTTTTGTGGGAGGATCCTTTCAAATGTTCTATTGGATTGGTTGAAAAAAAGGAGGGAATTTGGCTACTAGTGTCCAGCCCAAAAAGTGTGTACTGGGAATCGTGAAATTTCGTAAATGGTGATTTTCACCATGAAAACGACCTTCGTTTGAGCCAAATTTTTGGTGGGCGGATCCTTTCAAATGTTCTATTGGATTGGTTGAAAAAAGGAGGGTATTTGGCTACTAGTGTCCGGGAGCCCAAAAAAGTGTGTACTCCCTTTGGGGAATCGGGAAATTTCGTAAATGGTGATTTTCACCATGAAAACGACCTCCGTTTGAGCCAAATTTTTGGTGGGCGGATCCTTTCAAATGTTCTATTGGATTGGTTGAAAAAAGGAGGGTATTTGGCTACTAGTGCCCGAGAGCCCAAAAATGCATGTGCTACCCCCTATGGGAAATCGGGAAATTTCGTGAATGGTGATTTTTACCATGAAAACGACCTCCGTTTGAGCCATATTTTTGGTGGCGGATCCTTTCAAAAGTTCTATTGGATTGGTATGAAAAAGGAGGGTATTTGGCTACTAGTGCTCGGGAGCCCAAAATGCGTGTTCTACATTTTTGCGAATCGGGAAATTTCGTAAATGGTGATTTTCACAATGAAAACGACCTCCGTTTGAGCCAAATTTTTGGTGGGCTTATCATTTCAAATGTTCTATTGGGTTGGTTGAAAAAAGGAGGGTGTTTGGCAACTAGTGCCCGGGAGCCTAAAAATGCGTGTACTACATTTTTGGCGAATCTAGAAATTTTGTAAATGGTGATTTCAACATGAAAACGACCTCCGTTTGAGCCAAATTTTTTTGGGCAGATCCTTTCAAATTTTCTATTGGATTGTTTGAAAAAAGGAGGTTATTTGGCTACTACTGCCCGGGAGCACAAAAATGCGTGTACTTCCCTCTTTAAGGAATCGGGAAATTTCGTAAATTGCGATTTTACCATGAAAACGACCTCCGTTTGAGCCAAATTTTTGATTGGGGGATCCTTTCAAATCTTATATTAGATTGATTGAAAAAATGAGAGTATTTGGCTACTAGTGCCCAGGAGCCCAAAAATGCGTGAGCTACCCCATTTGGGGAATCGGGAAATTTCGTAAATGGTGATTTTCACAATGAAAAAGACCTCCGTTTGAGCCAAATTTTTGGTGGACGGATCCTTTTAAATGTTCTATTGGATTTGATGAATAAAGGAGGGTATTTGGGAAATCAGGAAATTTTGTAAATGGTCATTTCACCATGAAAACGACCCCCGTTTGAGCTAAATTTTTGGTGGGCGGATCCTTTCAAATGTTCTATTGGATTGGTTTAAAAAGGAGGGTATTTGGCTACGAGTGCCCGGGAGCCTAAAAATGCGTGTACGGGCCCCTTTGGCGAATCGGGAAATTTCGTAAATGGTGATTTTCACCATGAAAACGACCTCCGTTTGAGCCAAATTTTTGGTGGACGGATCCTTTCAAATTTTATATTGGATTGGTTGAAAAAAGGAGGGTATTTGGCTACTAGTTCCAGGGAGCCCAAAAATGCGTGAGCTAGGGAATCGGGAAATTTCGTAAATGGTGATTTTCACCATGAAAACGACCTCCGTTTGAGCCAAATTTTTGGTGGACGGATCCTTTCAAATGTTCTATTGGATTGGTTGAAAAAAGTAGGGTATTTGGCTAATAGTGCCCGGGAGCCCAAAAATGCGTGTACTACCCCCTTTGGGGAATCGGGAAATTTCGTAAATAGTCATTTTAACCATGAAAACGACCTCCGTTTGAGATAAAATTTTGGTGGGAGGATCCTTTAAAATGTTATATTGGATTGTTTGAAAAAAGGAGGGTATTTGGCTACTAGTGTCCGGGAGCCCAAAAAAGTGTGTACTCCCTTTGGGGAATCGGGAAATTTCGTAAATGGTCATTTTCACCATGAAAACGACCTTCGTTTGAGCCAAATTTTTGGTGGGCGGATCCTTTCAAATGTTCTATTGGATTGGTTGAAAAAAGGAGGTTATTTGGCTACGAGTGCCCGGGAGCCTAAAAATGTGTGTACTACCCCCTTTGTCGAATCGGGAAATTTCGTAAATGGTGATTTTCACCATGAAAACGACCTCCGTTTGAGCCAAATTTTTGGTGGGCGGATCCTTTTATTAGATTGGTATAAAAAAGTAGGGTATTTGGCTACTAGTGTCAGGGAGCCCAAAAATGCATGAGCTACCCCCTTTGGGGAATCGGGAAATTTAGTAAATGGTGATTTTCACAATGAAAACGACCTCCGTTTGAGCCATATTTTTGGTGGGCTGATCATTTCAAATGTTCTATTGGGTTGGTTGAAAAAAGGAGGGTGTTTGGCAACTAGTGCCCGGGAGCCTAAAAATGCGTGTACTACATTTTTTGGCGAATCGGGAAATTTCGTAAATAGTGATTTCAACATGAAAACGACCTCCGTTTGAGCCAAATTTTTTTGGGCAGATCCTTTCAAATTTTCTATTGGATTGTTTGAAAAAAGGAGGTTATTTGGCTACTACTGCCCGGGAGCACAAAAATGCGTGTACTTCCCTCTTTAAGGAATCGGGAAATTTCGTAAATTGCGATTTTACCATGAAAACGACCTCCGTTTGAGCCAAATTTTTGATTGGGGGATCCTTTCAAATCTTATATTAGATTGATTGAAAAAATGAGAGTATTTGGCTACTAGTGCCCAGGAGCCCAAAAATGCGTGAGCTACCCCATTTGGGGAATCGGGAAATTTCGTAAATGGTGATTTTCACAATGAAAAAGACCTCCGTTTGAGCCAAATTTTTGGTGGACGGATCCTTTTAAATGTTCTATTGGATTTGATGAATAAAGGAGGGTATTTGGGAAATCAGGAAATTTTGTAAATGGTCATTTCACCATGAAAACGACCTCCGTTTGAGCCAAATTTTTGGTGGGCAGATCCTTTCAAATGTTCTATTGGATTTTTTGAAAAAGGAGGGTATTTGGCTACGAGTGCCCTGGATCCTCGAAATGCGTGTACGGGCCCTTTGGTGAATCGGGAAATCTCGTAAATGGTGATTTTCACCGTGAAAACGACCTCCGTTTGAGCCAAATTTTTGGTGGGCGGATCCATTCAAATGTTTTATTGGATTGGTTGAAAAAAGGAGGGTATTCTTGGCTACTAGTTCCAGGAGCCCAAAAATGCGTGAGCTAGTGGAATCTAGAAATTTCGTAAATGGTGATTTTCACCATGAAAACGACCTCCGTTTGAGCCAAATTTTTGGTGGACGGATCCTTTCAAATGTTCTATTGGATTGGTTGAAAAAAGTAGGGTATTTGGCTAATAGTGCCCGGGAGCCCAAAAATGCGTGTACTACTCCTTCGGAATCGGGAAATTTCGTAAATAGTCATTTTAACCATGAAAACGACCTCCGTTTGAGATAAAATTTTGGTGGGAGGATCCTTTAAAATGTTATATTGGATTGTTTGAAAAAAGGAGGGTATTTGGCTACGAGTGCCCGGGAGCCCAAAAATGCGTGTACTACCCCCTTTGGGGAATCGGGAAATTTCGTAAATGGTCATTTTCACCATGAAAACGACCTTCGTTTGAGCCAAATTTTTGGTGGGCGGATCCTTTCAAATGTTCTATTGGATTGGTTGAAAAAAGGAGGGTATTTGGCTACGAGTGCCCGGGAGCCTAAAAATGCGTGTACTACCCCCTTTGTCGAATCGGGAAATTTCGTAAATGGTGATTTTCACCATGAAAACGACCTTCGTTTGAGCCAAATTTTTGGTGAACAGATCCTTTCAAATGTTATATTGGATTGGTTGAAAAAAGGAAGGTATTTGGCTACTAGTTCCCGGGAGCCCAAAAATGCGTGTACAACCCCCTTTGGCGAATTGGGAAATTTCGTAAATGGTGATTTTCACCATTAAAATGACCTCCGTTTGAGCCAAATTTTTGGTGGGCTTATCCATTCAAATGTTCTATTGGATCGGATGAAAAAAAGGAGGGTATTTGGCTACTAGTGTCCGAGAGCCCAAAAATGCGTGTACTACCCCCTTTGGGGAATCGAGAAATTTCGTAAATGGTCATTTTCACCATGAAAACGACCTCCGTTTGAGCCAAATTTTTGATGGCCGGATCCTTTCAAATGTTCTATTGGATTTGTTGAATAAGGGAGGGTATTTGGCTACGAGTGCCCGGGAGCCTAAAAATGCATGTACTACCCCCTTTGGCGAATCGGAAAATTTCGTATATTGTAATTTTCACCATGAAAACGAACTCCGTTTGAGCCAAATTTTTGGTCTGCGTATCTTTTCAATTGTTCTATTGGATTGGTTGAAAAAAAGAGGGTATTTGGCTACTAGTGTTCGGGAGCGCAAAAATGTGTGTACTACCTCCGTTTGAGCCAAATTTTTGGTGGGCGGATCTTTTCAAATGTTCTATTGGATTGGTTGAAAAAAGGAGGGTATTTGGCTACGAGTGCCCATGAGCCTAAAAATGCGTGTATGGTACTTTGGCGAATCGGGAAATTTCGTAAATGGTGATTTTCACCATGAAAACGACCTCCGTTTGAGCCAAATTTTTGATGGGCTTATCCTTTCAATTGTTCTATTGGATTGGATGAAAAAAGGATGGTATTTGTATAATCATTCTAGCATGTTAATTCAAACTTAACCATACGAACATGAAAAAAGGATGGTATTTGTATAAAATATGCTACAGATTTAATTTAACATAATTCGAAAACGATTTTCACATTGTTTCACATAAACAATCAAAATTCTATCGCATACAAAAACATGCAACGAACATATAAACAATTTATATAATCATTCTAGCATGTTAATTCAAACTTAACCATACGAACGGGGCTCTGATACCACTGTTGGGTTTTATGGATCCATGCGCAGCGGAATTAAGCATAAAATTAACACAAAACCCAAGCCCTAAGATCCGTTCTATACGATTAAATTGAATTGCTATGAGATAGAATTTACCAACCTAAATTGCTTTCCGGTCTTGAGCTATCGAACGGATAATTATGTGATTCGTAATCACAAACTTTTGATCTTCAAATCTTCGAATCTTCAACTCCTTTGGATCTTCAGATTTGAACTCTAGGTCTTTGATTTGTTTGAAAAAAAAAAACTAAGACCCTCTTTTGGTAATCCACACAAATATGAATGTCGAGAACAATTCTCGGGTTGGGAATTGCTAGATTCCTAAAACTTATGGAAGAATATTGAGAGGACTTTTGATTGTGAATTTCTATTGAAAAATTCGGCTAGCTCATTAGGTCTGACAGACCTCACATATTTATACTACAATAGTATGAATATGTCTCCTAATCGTATTAGGAGAACAGGCTGTCAAACCGCGTAGGGCTTGATATGTCGCGCGGTATATTAAGCCATTGGCTTAATATGTCGCGCGGTATATATAGCCAGATACAGAAACTCTCAACCATTCTTCCTCCGGTTTAACCAATTCATTCTATTTGTGTGTGACCCAATAGGATTGTATTATGTTGGCAATGAGTCCGATCATATCGGCCCTCATAAGACATAAGCGGACTCTAGCAAGCCATTATGTCTACCCAAATACCACAACGTAAGAGTTCACGTTTCCAATGGTACACTTTCATTTATCCCTTTGTCTCACGATGTTATATTGAACACAAGTGATGGTCCACGTCAACTTGTATTTGTTCAATGCTTTCTCGATCTTGAGTATAATGATAGTCCAATCATATTGGGGTGTGGCCACACGCTTTCATCATTATCACTCATCGAGGGGCCCAAGCAAAACATCTCTCTTTCGAGGGACAAATTCCATCTTGACTTATCATCCTTCCCATCATGAATCCGATCATGCCAAAGATAGCCTTTATAAATATCGTGTTAAGATATCGTTTGACTAAAATCAAACATGACTTTCATCATATGTAAGGTCATGATAATCTCAGGTCTAGGGATTAAATGAAGTGACCATATGAGATTTAATTATGACATTTGACCATGACATAAATCTCATACGGGTCAAGTCCAGTTCACTTGTTCTCTAACAAGTACCCATAATTTCAATGTGCATCTCTATGCATATAATCATCATATGATTATCCATTGACAATTATACTAATTATTCTCTTAATAATCAGGGACGGAGATTATTACAATAAATATGCAAACTATATAATAATCAAATAATAAACATAAACGATAAAGATGATACATAACGGTTTTCAGTTAAACATAACTAAAGCCTAGGGCATTACACCAACAGTCTCCCACTTGCACTAGGCTCCATTTATGTATCGAATACTCATGGATCTAACATGACCATCATGCTTCTGCCTGTGTGAGGGTCTTTGTAAGTGAATCCCTTATGTCATCATCTGTTGATACTTTGTATATTTTAACGTCTTCTCATTCTTTATGAATTCCTTGAAGAACGTCTAAGTGAGTGTTTGGATCGCTGTTGTGACCTTGGTTCCATTGTTTGCACAAGTGGCACCACTATAGTCATAACAAAAGTTTCACTGATTAGTGATACTTGGAGAAACACTTGGAGTGTTTCCAAAATACTAAATGAACTTTTGATCCAAACTGCCCTCTTTCAGCTACATCATATGTTGCTAAAATATGGCCTTAGTAGTAGAATCGGCTACAATTTCTGCTTGGAACTCTTCCAATCAAAATTGCACCTCTTATAAGCATAAACACAAATCCTAATTGCGATTTTAAAAATAACTTTGTTAGTTTGGAAGCTAGCATCTATGTAACCCTTACAACAAGATTAAACTTCCAATCTTTCAAATCCCAAGAACGTATCCTTAGTTCTTTATAAGTACTTAAGGATCATCTTGACTGCCATCCAATGGTTCTCATCACAGGATTAGATTGGTATCGACTCATCATGCTTATAGCATATGAGACGTCGGGTCTAGTACAAATCATGGCATACATGACAGATCCAAATGCCGAAGCATATGGAACTTCATTCATTTTCCTTTTGCTCATCAGTTGTCTTAAGACAATGAGTATTGCTAAGAGAAATACCATGACCCATTGACAAGCTACTCTTCTTAGACTCTTCTAAGAATCTTGTCAATGTGAACACTTTGACTCAAACCAATTTATCCTTCTAGATCCATCTCTTAATGCCAAGGATGTAAGCGGCTTCACCCATATCTTTCATTGAGAAATCTTTCCTTGACCAAGACTTGACAGTCTTAAGTGTTGGAACTTGTTTTTTTTTTTTTTTTTTTTTAATGAGTAAGATATCATTGTAATAAACAATAGAAATAATACTACGCTCCCACTGAATTTCATGCATACACAAGATTCATCTTTGTTCTTTGATGAAGTCAAACTCTTTGACCAATTCATCAAAACAAAGATTCCAATTCCTTGAAGCTTGCTTCAATCCATCTCATGGATCTTTGCAACATGCATACTCTATTAGAGTTTCTTGGATCGTCAAACTATTCGGGTTGTGTACTATACACATCCTTAATAATCTTTCCCTTTAAAGAAAGTCGTTTGACATCCATTTGTCATATCACATAGTCACAATATGTGATGATGTCAATTGAAATTCTAATAGACATTGGCATTGTGACTGGCGAAAAAGGGTTCAACATAGTCGATACTATGAATTAACCTAAATCCCTTTGCTACAATCCTTAGTCATGAAAGTATACATCTTCACATCCATGTCGGTCTTGAAGACCTACTTGCACCCTTTAGTTTTTACACTTTTAGGTAGCCCAATCAAGTTCCAAACTTGATTGTTAAACATGGATTGTAATTTGGATTCCATGGTTCCTAACCATTTATCCAAATTAGGAGAGGACATCGCTTCTTGATAGCAAGTAGGATCGTCATTCTCAATGACTTCCACTTCATCACTTTCCGCAACGAGAAATCACTATTTCTTGAGTTCGGATCGTAACCTATTCAATCTACGATGGACTTGTGCATCTTGAACCGGTTTCACAACTCCTTTGTGAACTTGGTTCTGTCTCTACTCTTGGTTCCATATTATTTTCGGGTTCTTGAACTTCTTTCAAGATTAATTTTACTCCCACTAGATTCTTTATTGAGAAACTATTTCTCAAGAAACAAATCGTGTAGAGCAACAAACATTTTGTTCTCTTTGTGATTGTAAAATTAATATCCGAAAATAACCTTGTCAGATTTGGTGCTAACTTATAAGAGACAAGTCTCTTTACATAAGATTCGCAACCCCAAATCTTCATGAAAGACAAACTAAGTTTTCTTCCATGCCACATCTCATGTGGGGCCTTAGGAACCGATTTAGTAAGGACTCAATTCAGTGTAACCGCATTATTTCTAATGCATATCCTCAAAAGGAAATAGGAAATAGGAAAGTCTAATTGACACATCATCGAACGAACCATGTCCTACAAGGTTCAATTCCTCCTTTCTGACACACCATACAATGTGGTGTTCCAGGTGGAGTCAACTCTGAAACGATTTCATAATTTTGAGATGATTGTCAAACTCTTGGATCAAATATTCACCACCTCGATCTAATCGAAGTACTTAATAGTTTTACCAAGTTGTTTTGCACTTCATCTTGAAATGTTCGAAACATCTCAAACGATTCACCTTTGGACTTCATCAGATAGACATAGTCATATCTAGATAAGTCTTTAGCGAAATGTGATGAAATACCGAAATCCTCCCCTAGCAATGCTGCTTAATAGTTCACATACATCTTATGTATAATGACCAATAAGTCACTAGCCCTCCCACTACTTTAGTGTAGGGTGGTTTGGTCGATAATCCCAATAACTAAGATCAACATTCCTCAAATGATTGATAGTCATATGAGTCTAAAAGTCCATGTTAATGGAGTTTAGATATATGTTTCTTATTTATCTGACCAAACCGGCAATGCCATATGAACGCGTTGTTCATATTATTCGGTTTAGATTTCCATTTATATTATAGATATCTTCAACATTATTTTGTTTCTCATCTTCAAGGATATGAAGACCATTTAATGACATATGCATTACAATAAGGCATATTATTAAATAAATATAAAACTTCTTATTGAAAATAAGAAAATTATATCCTTCATCATCCATTTAAGAAACATAAATAATACTCTACTCAAATCGGAACGTAGTCATACTTGTTCAAAACAAGTACTACTTCACAAGGTAAAGTGACTTCATAAGTCCCTTATGGCTAATGTTGCAACTCTTGCTCCATTCCCATGCATAGGTTTAATTTACCTTATTTGAGTAGCTTTCTATTCTTTGTTCCTTGCACATTTAAACAAATGTGGGATCCAATCCGGTATCATATACCCAAGAATCAAGAAGTCGAAATGAAAAAACATCTATCATATAGATACTTGAAGTAGTAGCAATCATATTGCCCTTCTTCACCTTTTAGGCCTTCCTAATAAGCCTTGCAACTTTGCTTCCAATGACAATCTTATTGCAATGATAGCAAAATGCATCCTTTTGAGACACTTTGGGTTTAGCCTCTTCGGCTTTGACAACATTTGTCCTAGGTTTAGCAACTTTTGCTTTACCTTCTTTTCCTTCCTTTATGAACCCTTTTCTTGTGTCAACCATTAACACAATTTGCGGATTGCTCCTTCTTTCATCTCATGAATTAAGAGCCTTCACCACAACATATATCTTTTGCCTAGCATGCACTTGGAACATTTCCCTTTTTGCATTATGCTAGAACAGAAGAATAGTTATCATGTACTCAAGGTTCTTCACAAGAGCCTTTAAACATAATGGCAATTACAAGGCAAGCAATATTGTCAGAATCATCAATATGTTTCTAATGTTGCTTCCTTATTTGCCCTTTGCAACATTTGCAATGGGTTCAGTAGGAACGGATTCGTCAAGAACGTACACATTTACCCAAGAACCATTCTTTAGGCTTCGATCCAATCGTAATTATATGTATCGTTCCTTTCGAACTTTGTCCTTCATAAGGACGAATCGCAATTATCATTATGTAATGCTACTTCTACAACAAAATATACAAATTATATGAACACATGTCAATATCAACACATTTATCATTTAAGAACAAATAATGTATTTTACAAATACTCCCACTAAGTCATACACCTTCCAATGCAAATAAGCATAATATGCATTTAATGGGCTAAGATCCAACTTTAATTTAATCTCAAGTACGCTATGGCGCACCGCTCAAGATTAAACTAAATTAGGTAGAAAACATCAATCATATCGTATATGACTCTTAGGACTAAGATCCATCTTTAATTTAATCTCAAGTACGCTATGGCGCACCGCTCAAGATTAAACTAATTAGGTAGAAAACATCAATCATATCATATATGACTCTTAGGATCTTTTATGAGATTTATTTAAGACATCATATGTCTAAGCATATTTTAATCTCATCTTATGCCTTGGGTCCAAAACCATTTTGATAACCCAATTAAGTTCATTCATATTGAACGTATAGGAACCACCATTTCCTCATCTTGCTCGCAAACGGAATAGAATCAAAGTACCTTGCTATGGCAAGCCCACCCAAAACTATCCGAGTGGTCTCAAGTGTTTAATCATGAATTGGCATAAAGAACTTAAAAGTTAAATGAAGGTTCTTTAAGGTAGATTATAAGCATATCGGCAAAGATAGTCATAATCATGCACCGGGTAAGTTCCCGTGAAGATAGGTGAGCCACAAGGACTACTTAAGTACCAACTCTTCCTTAGAGAGAACTCTCCTAGTCATGCACAATTAGAAATCGGCTACGATTTGGCAACATAATCACTACCTTTTATAAATAATCAGTTTCCTTTTAAATTTCGCGTAATTATGACTTGTTTCCATAAACAATCATAAAATCCAAAAGTTACAATGTCTAAATCTAAACATATTAGGAAACTATGAATCAATGTTTCAACTAAACATCTAATAAAATTCTTACTTGTAAAACTGACTTGTTTCATAAACAATCAGACACTAACTTGTTTCTCATAAACAATTAGTGAACTATAATTCAATGTTCAAAAACATTCTAGAATTACAACAGCTTCTTCATGCAACGCAATAATTAATAAAATCACTTTTTAAACAATTAAGCAAGCATAAGAACACTCAATAATTATGCAACGCAACAATTAAATAAACACCTTTTAATTAATCAAGCAAGCATAAACAATGACTTAATCTAGCATAGCCTTCTAAACTCAATTTCCAGAAATTTATAGCATCCAGATTAAGACATAAAACATCTCGGATTGTAAACACAATCACGAGAATAGCGAGAAAAATTAAACAAACCGATTACGCCGCCCGATTTGGCTTATTATGTCGCGTGACAACATCGCCCGAGGCTTGATATGTCGCGCGACCTAACAGCCGATAACCCGAATTCCTCATGGCTCATCATGTCGCGCGACTAAAGTAGCCAAGTAACAGGATTTCCGATTTCAATCAATTCGGATTACATGCAATTAAATCATATAAAACAACCCTTTTACAGATTTAATTTAACATAATTCGAAAACGATTTTCACATTGTTTCACATAAACAATCAAAATTCTATCGCATACAAAAACATGCAACGAACATATAAACAATTTATATAATCATTCTAGCATGTTAATTCAAACTTAACCATACGAACGGGGCTCTGATACCACTGTTGGGTTTTATGGATCCATGCGCAGCGGAATTAAGCATAAAATTAACACAAAACCCAAGCCCTAAGATCCGTTCTATACGATTAAATTGAATTGCTATGAGATAGAATTTACCAACCTAAATTGCTTTCCGGTCTTGAGCTATCGAACGGATAATTATGTGATTCGTAATCACAAACTTTTGATCTTCAAATCTTCGAATCTTCAACTCCTTTGGATCTTCAGATTTGAACTCTAGGTCTTTGATTTGTTTGAAAAAAAAAAACTAAGACCCTCTTTTGGTAATCCACACAAATATGAATGTCGAGAACAATTCTCGGGTTGGGAATTGCTAGATTCCTAAAACTTATGGAAGAATATTGAGAGGACTTTTGATTGTGAATTTCTATTGAAAAATTCGGCTAGCTCATTAGGTCTGATTGCACTCACATATTTATACTACAATAGTATGAATATGTCTCCTAATCGTATTAGGAGAACAGGGTGTCAAACCGCGTAGGGCTTGATATGTCGCGCGGTATATTAAGCCATTGGCTTAATATGTCGCGCGGTATATATAGCCAGATACAGAAACTCTCAACCATTCTTCCTCCGGTTTAACCAATTCATTCTATTTGTGTGTGACCCAATAGGATTGTATTATGTTGGCAATGAGTCCGATCATATCGGCCCTCATAAGACATAAGCGGACTCTAGCAAGCCATTATGTCTACCCAAATACCACAACGTAAGAGTTCACGTTTCCAATGGTACACTTTCATTTATCCCTTTGTCTCACGATGTTATATTGAACACAAGTGATGGTCCACGTCAACTTGTATTTGTTCAATGCTTTCTCGATCTTGAGTATAATGATAGTCCAATCATATTGGGGTGTGGCCACACGCTTTCATCATTATCACTCATCGAGGGGCCCAAGCAAAACATCTCTCTTTCGAGGGACAAATTCCATCTTGACTTATCATCCTTCCCATCATGAATCCGATCATGCCAAAGATAGCCTTTATAAATATCGTGTTAAGATATCGTTTGACTAAAATCAAACATGACTTTCATCATATGTAAGGTCATGATAATCTCGAGTCTAGGGATTAAATGAAGTGACCATATGAGATTTAATTATGACATTTGACCATGACATAAATCTCATACGGGTCAAGTCCAGGTCACGTGTTCTCTAACAAGTACCCATAATTTCAATGTGCATCTCTACGCATATAATCATCATATGATTATCCATTGACAATTATACTAATTATTCTCTTAATAATCGTGGACGGAGATTATTACAATAAATATGCAAACTATATAATAATCAAATAATAAACATAAACGATAAAGATGATACATAACGGTTTTCAGTTAAACATAACTAAAGCCTAGGGCATTACACCAACAGTCTCCCACTTGCACTAGGCTCCATTTATGTATCGAATACTCATGGATCTAACATGACCATCATGCTTCCGCCTGTGCGAGGGTCTTTGTAAGTGAATCCCTTATGTCATCATCGGTTGATACTTTGTATATTTTAACGTCTTCTCATTCTTTATGAATTCCTTGAAGAACGTCTAAGTGAGTGTTTGGATATTTGTTGTGACCTTGGTTCCATTGTTTGCACAAGTGGCACCACTATAGTCATAACAAAAGTTTCACCGATTAGTGATACTTGGAGAAACACTTGGAGTGTTTCCAAAATACTAAATGAACTTTTGATCCAAACCGCCTCTTTCAGCTACATCATATGTTGCTAAAATATGGCCTTAGTAGTAGAATCGGCTACAATTTCTGCTTGGAACTCTTCCAATCAAAATTGCACCTCTTATAAGCATAAACACAAATCCTAATTGCGATTTTAAAAATAACTTTGTCAGTTTGGAAGCTAGCATCTATGTAACCCTTACAACAAGATTAAACTTCCAATCTTTCAAATCCCAAGAACGTATCCTTAGTTCTTTATAAGTACTTAAGGATCATCTTGACTGCCATCCAATGGTTCTCATCACAGGATTAGATTGGTATCGACTCATCATGCTTATAGCATATGAGACGTCGGGTCTAGTACAAATCATGGCATACATGACAGATCCAAATGCCGAAGCATATGGAACTTCATTCATTTTCCTTTGCTCATCGCTTGTCTTAAGACAATGAGTATTGCTAAGAGAAATACCATGACCCATTGACAAGCTACTCTTCTTAGACTCTTCTAAGAATCTTGTCAATGTGAACACTTTGACTCAAACCAATTTATCCTTCTAGATCCATCTCTTAATGCCAAGGATGTAAGCGGCTTCACCCATATCTTTCATTGAGAAATCTTTCCTTGACCAAGACTTGACAGTCTTAAGTGTCGGAACTTGTTTTTTTTTTTTTTTTTTTTTTTTAATGAGTAAGATATCATTGTAATAAACAATAGAAATAATACTACGCTCCCACTGAATTTCATGCATACACAAGATTCATCTTTGTTCTTTGATGAAGTCAAACTCTTTGACCAATTCATCAAAACAAAGATTCCAATTCCTTGAAGCTTGCTTCAATCCATCTCATGGATCTTTGCAACATGCATACTCTATTAGAGTTTCTTGGATCGTCAAACTATTCGGGTTGTGTACTATACACATCCTTAATAATCTTTCCCTTTAAAGAAAGTCGTTTGACATCCATTTGTCATATCACATAGTCACAATATGTGATGATGTCAATTGAAATTCTAATAGACATTGGCATTGTGACTGGCGAAAAAGGGTTCAACATAGTCGATACTATGAATTAACCTAAATCCCTTTGCTACAATCCTTAGTCATGAAAGTATACATCTTCACATCCATGTCGGTCTTGAAGACCTACTTGCACCCTTTAGTTTTTACACTTTTAGGTAGCCCAATCAAGTTCCAAACTTGATTGTTAAACATGGATTGTAATTTGGATTCCATGGTTCCTAACCATTTATCCAAATTAGGAGAGGACATCGCTTCTTGATAGCAAGTAGGATCGTCATTCTCAATGACTTCCACTTCATCACTTTCCGCAACGAGAAATCACTATTTCTTGAGTTCGGATCGTAACCTATCCAATCTACGATGGACTTGTGCATCTTGAACCGGTTTCACAACTCCTTTGTGAACTTGGTTCTGTCTCTACTCTTGGTTCCATATTATTTTCGGGTTCTTGAACTTCTTTCAAGATTAATTTTACTCCCACTAGATTCTTTATTGAGAAACTATTTCTCAAGAAACAAATCGTGTAGAGCAACAAACATTTTGTTCTCTTTGTGATTGTAAAATTAATATCCGAAAATAACCTTGTCAGATTTGGTGCTAACTTATAAGAGACAAGTCTCTTTACATAAGATTCGCAACCCCAAATCTTCATGAAAGACAAACTAAGTTTTCTTCCATGCCACATCTCATGTGGGGCCTTAGGAACCGATTTAGTAAGGACTCAATTCAGTGTAACCGCATTATTTCTAATGCATATCCTCAAAAGGAAATAGGAAATAGGAAAGTCTAATTGACACATCATCGAACGAACCATGTCCTACAAGGTTCAATTCCTCCTTTCAGACACACCATACAATGTGGTGTTCCGGGTGGAGTCAACTTTGAAACGATTTCATAGTTTTGAGATGATTGTCAAACTTTTGGCTCAAATATTCATTACCTCGATCCAATCGAAGTACTTAATAGTTTTGCCAAGTTGTTTTGCACTTCATCTTGAAATGTTCGAAACATCTCAAACGATTCACCTTTGGACTTCATCAGATAGACATAATCATATCTAGATAAGTCTTTAGTGAAATATGATGAAATACCGAAATCCTCCCCTAGCAATGCTGCTTAATAGTTCACATACATCTTATGTATAATGACCAATAAGTCACTAGCCCTCCCACTACTTTAGTGTAGGGTGGTTTGGTCGATAATCCCAATAAATAAGATCAACATTCCTCAAATGATTGATAGTCATATGAGTCTAAAAGTCCATGTTAATGGAGTTTAGATATATGTTTCTTATTTATCTGACCAAACCGGCAATGCCATATGAACGCGTTGTTCATATTATTCGGTTTAGATTTCCATTTATATTATAGATATCTTCAACATTATTTTGTTTCTCATCTTCAAGGATATGAAGACCATTTAATGACATATGCATTACAATAAGGCATATTATTAAATAAATATAAAACTTCTTATTGAAAATAAGAAAATTATATCCTTCATCATCCATTTAAGAAACATAAATAATACTCCTACTCAAATCCGGAACGTAGTCATACTTGTTCAAAACAAGTACTACTTCACAAGGTAAAGTGACTTCATAAGTCCCTTATGGCTAATGTTGCAACTCTTGCTCCATTCCCATGCATAGGTTTAATTTACCTTATTTGAGTAGCTTTCTATTCTTTGTTCCTTGCACATTTAAACAAATGTGGGATCCAATCCGGTATCATATACCCAAGAATCAAGAAGTCGAAATGAAAAAACATCTATCATATAGATACTTGAAGTAGTAGCAATCATATTGCCCTTCTTCACCTTTTAGGCCTTCCTAATAAGCCTTGCAACTTTGCTTCCAATGACAATCTTATTGCAATGATAGCAAAATGCATCCTTTTGAGACACTTTGGGTTTAGCCTCTTCGGCTTTGACAACATTTGTCCTAGGTTTAGCAACTTTTGCTTTACCTTCTTTTCCTTCCTTTATGAACCCTTTTCTTGTGTCAACCATTAACACAATTTGCGGATTGCTCCTTCTTTCATCTCATGAATTAAGAGCCTTCACCACAACATATATCTTTTGCCTAGCATGCACTTGGAACATTTCCTTTTGCGTTATGCTAGAACAGAAGAATAGTTATCATGTACTCAAGGTTCTTCACAAGGGCCTTTAAACATAATGGCAATTACAAGGCAAGCAATATTGTCAGAATCATCAATATGTTTCTAATGTTGCTTCCTTATTTGCCCTTTGCAACATTTGCAATGGGTTCAAGAGGGAACGGATTCGTCAAGAACGTACACATTTACCCAAGAACCATTCTTTAGGCTTCGATCCAATCGAATTATATGTATCGTTCCTTTCGAACTTTGTCCTTCATAAGGACGAATCGCAATTATCATTATGTAATGCTACTTCTACAACAAAATATACAAATTATATGAACACATATCAATATCAACACATTTATCATTTAAGAACAAATAATGTATTTTACAAATACTCCCACTAAGTCATACACCTTCCAATGCAAATAAGCATAATATGCATTTAATGGGCTAAGATCCAACTTTAATTTAATCTCAAGTACGCTATGGCGCACCGCTCAAGATTAAACTAAATTAGGTAGAAAACATCAATCATATCGTATATGACTCTTAGGACTAAGATCCATCTTTAATTTAATCTCAAGTACGCTATGGCGCACCGCTCAAGATTAAACTAATTAGGTAGAAAACATCAATCATATCATATATGACTCTTAGGATCTTTTATGAGATTTATTTAAGACATCATATGTCTAAGCATATTTTAATCTCATCTTATGCCTTGGGTCCAAAACCATTTTGATAACCCAATTAAGTTCATTCATATTGAACGTATAGGAACCACCATTTCCTCATCTTGCTCGCAAACGGAATAGAATCAAAGTACCTTGCTATGGCAAGCCCACCCAAAACTATCCGAGTGGTCTCAAGTGTTTAATCATGAATTGACATAAAGAACTTAAAAGTTAAATGAAGGTTCTTTAAGGTAGATTATAAGCATATCAGCAAAGATAGTCATAATCATGCACTGTAAGTTCCCAGGAAGATAGGTGAGCCACAAGGACTACTTAAGTACCAACTCTTCCTTAGACAGAACTCTCCTAGTCATGCACAATTAGAAATCAGCTCTGATTTGACAACATAATCACTACCTTTTATAAATAATCAGTTTCCTTTTAAATTTCGCGTAATTATGACTTGTTTCCATAAACAATCATAAAATCCAAAAGTTACAATGTCTAAATCTAAACATATTAGGAAACTATGAATCAATGTTTCAACTAAACATCTAATAAAATTCTTACTTGTAAAACTGACTTGTTTCATAAACAATCAGACACTAACTTGTTTCTCATAAACAATTAGTGAACTATAATTCAATGTTCAAAAACATTCTAGAATTACAACAGTTCTTCATGCAACGCAATAATTAATAAAATCACTTTTTAAACAATTAAGCAAGCATAAGAACACTCAATAATTATGCAACGCAACAATTAAATAAACACCTTTTAATTAATCAAGCAAGCATAAACAATGAATTAATCTAGCATAGCCTTATAAACTCAATTTCCAGAAATTTATAGCATCCAGATTAAGACATAAAACATCTCAGATTGTAAACACAATCACAGAATAGCAGAAAAATTAAACAAACCGATTCTCGCCAATTTGGCTTATTATGTCGCGTGACAACATCGCCGCAGGCTTGATATGTCGCGCGACCTAACAGCCGAGATAACCTGAATTCCTCATGGCTCATCATGTCGCGCGACTAAAGTAGCCAAGTAACAGGATTTCCAGATTTCAATCAATTCAGATTACATGCAATTAAATCATATAAAACAACCCTTTTACAGATTTAATTTAACATAATTCGAAAACGATTTTCACATTGTTTCACATAAACAATCAAAATTCTATCGCATACAAAAACATGCAACGAACATATAAACAATTTATATAATCATTCTAGCATGTTAATTCAAACTTAACCATACGAACGGGGCTCGATACCACCGTTGGGTTTTATGGATCCATGCGCAATGCGGAATTAAGCATAAAATTAACACAAAACCCAAGCCCTAAGATCCGTTCTATACGATTAAATTGAATTGCTATGAGATAGAATTTACCAACCTAAATTGCTTTCCGGTCTTGAGCTATCGAACGGATAATTATGTGATTCGTAATCACAAACTTTTGATCTTCAAATCTTCGAATCTTCAACTCCTTTGGATCTTCGCATTTGAACTCTAGGTCTTTGATTTGTTTGAATAAAAAACTAAGACCCTCTTTTGGTAATCCACACAAATATGAATGTCGAGAACAATTCTCGGGTTGGGAATTGCTAGATTCCTAAAACTTATGGAAGAATATTGAGAGGACTTTTGATTGTGAATTTCTATTGAAAAATTCGGCTAGCTCATTAGGTCCGATGCACTCACATATTTATACTACAATAGTATGAATATGTCTCCTAATCGTATTAGGAGAACAGGCTGTCAAACCGCGTAGGGCTTGATATGTCGCGCGGTATATTAAGCCATTGGCTTAATATGTCGCGCGGTATATATAGCCAGATACAGAAACTCTCAACCATTCTTCCTCCGGTTTAACCAATTCATTCTATTTGTGTGTGACCCAATAGGATTGTATTATGTTGGCAATGAGTCCGATCATATCGGCCCTCATAAGACATAAGCGGACTCTAGCAAGCCATTATGTCTACCCAAATAACACAACGTAAGAGTTCACGTTTCCAATGGTACACTTTCATTTATCCCTTTGTCTCACGATGTTATATTGAACACAAGTGATGGTCCACGTCAACTTGTATTTATTCAATGCTTTCTCGATCTTGAGTATAATGATAGTCCAATCATATTGGGGTGTGCCACACGCTTTCATCATTATCACTCATCGAGGGGCCCAAGCAAAACATCTCTCTTTCGAGGGACAAATTCCATCTTGACTTATCATCCTTCCCATCATGAATCCGATCATGCCAAAGATAGCCTTTATAAATATCGTGTTAAGATATCGTTTGACTAAAATCAAACATGACTTTCATCATATGTAAGGTCATGATAATCTCAGGTCTAGGGATTAAATGAAGTGACCATATGAGATTTAATTATGACATTTGACCATGACATAAATCTCATACGGGTCAAGTCCAGTTCACTTGTTCTCTAACAAGTACCCATAATTTCAATGTGCATCTCTATGCATATAATCATCATATGATTATCCATTGACAATTATACTAATTATTCTCTTAATAATCAGGGACGGAGATTATTACAATAAATATGCAAACTATATAATAATCAAATAATAAACATAAACGATAAAGATGATACATAACGGTTTTCAGTTAAACATAACTAAAGCCTAGTGGCATTACACCAACAGCCTCCCACTTGCACTAGGCTCCATTTATGTATCGAATACTCATGGATCTAACATGACCATCATGCTTCTGCCTGTGCGAGGGTCTTTGTAAGTGAATCCCTTATGTCATCATCGGTTGATACTTTGTATATTTTAACGTCTTCTCATTCTTTATGAATTCCTTGAAGAACGTCTAAGTGAGTGTTTGGATCGCTGTTGTGACCTTGGTTCCATTGTTTGCACAAGTGGCACCACTATAGTCATAACAAAAGTTTCACTGATTAGTGATACTTGGAGAAACACTTGGAGTGTTTCCAAAATACTAAATGAACTTTTGATCCAAACCGCCCTCTTTCAGCCTACATCATATGTTGCTAAAATATGGCCTTAGTAGTAGAATCGGCTACAATTTCGCTTGGAACTCTTCCAATCAAAATTGCACCTCTTATAAGCATAAACACAAATCCTAATTGCGATTTTAAAAATAACTTTGTTAGTTTGGAAGCTAGCATCTATGTAACCCTTACAACAAGATTAAACTTCCAATCTTTCAAATCCCAAGCACGTATCCTTAGTTCTTTATAAGTACTTAAGGATCATCTTGATCGCCATCCAATGGTTCTCATCACAGATTAGATTGGTATCGACTCATCATGCTTATAGCATATGAGACGTCGGGTCTAGTACAAATCATGGCATACATGACAGATCCAAATGCCGAAGCATATGGAACTTCATTCATTTTCCTTTTTTGCTCATCGCTGTCTTAAGACAATGAGTATTGCTAAGAGAAATACCATGACCCATTGACAAGCTACTCTTCTTAGACTCTTCTAAGAATCTTGTCAATGTGAACACTTTGACTCAAACCAATTTATCCTTCTAGATCCATCTCTTAATGCCAAGGATGTAAGCGGCTTCACCCATATCTTTCATTGAGAAATCTTTCCTTGACCAAGACTTGACAGTCTTAAAGGTCGGAACTTGTTTTTTTTTTTTTTTTTTTTTAATGAGTAAGATATCATTGTAATAATGAACATTGTACATGCATTTTTGGCTCCCGGGCACTAGTAGCCAAATACCCTCATTTTTTTAACCAATTCAATAAAACATTTGAAAGGATCCGTCCACCAAAAATTTGGCTCAAACGGAGGTCATTTTCATGGTGAAAATGACCATTTACGAAATTTTCCGATTCCCCAAAGGGGTAGTACACGCATTTTTGGGCTCCCGGGCACTAGTAGCCAAATTCCCTCCTTTTTTCAACCAATCCAACAGAACATTTGAAATGATCCGCCCACCAAAAATTTGGCTCAAACGGAGGTCGTTTTCATGGTGAAATGACCATTTTTGGGCTCTCGGCCACTAGTAGCTAAATACCATCCTTTTTTCATCCAATCCAATAGAAAATTTGAAAGGATAAGCCCACCAAAAATTTGGCTCAAACGGAGGTCGTTTTCATGGTGAAAATCACCATTTACGAAATTTCCCGATTCCCCAAAGGGGGGTGCACACGCATTTTTGGGCTCCCGGGCACTAGTAGCCAAATACCCTCATTTTTTCAACCAATCCAATAGAACATTTGAAAGGATCCGTCCACCAAAAATTTGGCTCAAACGGAGGTCATTTTCATGCTGAAAATCACCAGTTACGAAATTTCTCGATTCCCCAAAGGGTACACGCATTTTTAGGCTCTCGGGCACTCGTAGCCAAATACCCTCCTTTTTTCAACAAATCCAATAGAACATTTGAAAGGATCCGCCCACCAAAAATTTGGCTCAAACGGAGGTCGTTTTCATGGTGAAAATGACCATTTACGAAATTTCCCGATTCCCCAAAGGGGGTGGTAGTACACGCATTTTTGGGCTCCCGGGCACTAGTAGCAAATACCCTCCTTTTTTCAACCAATCCAATATAACATTTGAAATGATCCGCCCACCAAAAATTTGGCTCAAACGGAGGTCGTTTTCACGGTGAAAATCACCATTTACGAAATTTCCCGATTCGCCAAAGGGGGTAGTACACGCATTTTTAGGTTCTCGGGCACTCGTAGCCAAATACCCACCTTTATTCAACCAATCCAATAGAACATTTGAAAGGATCCGTCCACCAAAAATTTGGCTCAAACGGAGGTCGTTTTCATGGTGAAAATGACCATTTACGAAATTTCCCGATTCCCCAAAGGGGGTAGTACACGCATTTTTGGGCTCCTGGGCACTAGTAGCCAAATACCCTCCTTTTTTCAACCAATCCAATAAAACATTTGAAAGGATTCGCCCACCAAAAATTTGGCTCAAACGGAGGTCGTTTTCATGGTGAAAATTATCATTTTCGAAATTTCCCGATTGCCCAAAAGGGGTAGCACACGCATTTATGGGCTCCCGGGTAGACATGTCCAAACGGTTCCGGTTCCGGTTCCCGGTTCCGAATCCGCCGGTTCCCGGTTCTTAAATAGCCGGAACCGTATTCGAACCATGTTAATCCGGTTCCCGGTTCTATCCGCCGGTTCCGGTTCCGGTTCCACCGGTTCCATCACCATCTAACTTTTTTTTTTAATTCAAACCTCTTAAGACAGTAAAGACGCTAAGTAATCTGTTTTTTTTTCACTTGGGGAGTATGTTTTTGGAAAGAATGAGAAGTTGACAAAATTTGGTTAGTATATTATTAAAGATAGAATAAAAATTCTAACAATATTTTTAGAATTTAAATAAAACAACACTACACTACAAGTACAAATACTAAATGAATGCTAAATAAATGCTAAATATTACATTTAACTTACATTGAGTTCCGGTTCCGTTCCAGCACTGTTCCTCCTGGTTCCCTCAATATGGTGAATTCGTATTCGAACCGCTTCAATCCGGTTCCCGGCGGTTCCTTCTCCTGGTCCCTTTCGGTTCCGGTTCCGGTTCTACCCGCCGGTTCCGTCGGTTCCCGGTTCTATTTGGACATGTCTACTCCCGGGCACTATAGCCAAATTCCCTCCTTTTTTCAACCAATCCAACAGAACATTTGAAATGATCCGCCCAACAAAAATTTGGCTCAAACGGAGGTCGTTTTCATGGTGAAATGACCATTTTTGGGCTCTCGGGCACTAGTAGCCAAATACCATTCTTTTTTCATCCAATCCAATAGAAAATTTAAAAGGATAAGCCCACCAAAAATTTGGCTCAAACGGAGGTCGTTTTCATGGTGAAAATCACCATTTACGAAATTTCCCGATTCCCCAAAGGGGGTGCACACGCATTTTTGGGCTCCCGGGCACTAGTAGCCAAATACCCTCCTTTTTTCAACCAATCCAATAGAACATTTGAAAGGATCCGTCCACCAAAAATTTGGCTCAAACGGAGGTCGTTTTCATGCTGAAAATCACAATTTACGAAATTTCCAGATTCCCCAAAGGGTACCGCTCACGCATTTTTGGGCTCCCGGGTACTAGTAGCCAAATACCCTCCTTTTTTCAACCAATCCAATATAACATTTGAAAGGATCCACCCACCAAAAATTTGGCTCAAACGGAGATCGTTTTCATGGTGAAAATCACCATTTACGAAATTTTCCGACTCACCAAAGGGGGTAGTACACGCATTTTTAGGCTTCCGGGCACTCGTAGCCAAATATCCTCCTTTTTTCAACAAATCCAATAGAACATTTGAAAGGATCCACCCACCAAAAATTTGGCTCAAACGGAGGTCGTTTTCATGGTGAAAATGACCATTTACGAATTTCCCGATTCCCCAAAGGGTGTGATAGTACACGCATTTTTGGGCTCCCGCGCACTAGTATAAAATACCCTACTTTTTTCAACCAATCCAATATAACAATTGAAATGATCCGCCCACCAAAAATTTGGCTCAAACGGAGGTCGTTTTCACGGTGAAAATCACCATTTACGAAATTTCCCGATTCGCCAAAGGGGGTAGTACACGCATTTTTAGGCTCTCGGGTACTCGTAGCCAAATACCCACCTTTTTTCAACCAATCCAATAGAAAATTTGAAAGGATCCGCCCACCAAAAATTTGGCTCAAACGGAGGTCGTTTTCATGGTGAAAATGACCATTTACGAAATTTCCCGATTCCCCAAAGGGAGTAGTACACGCATTTTTGGGCTCCTGGGCACTAGTAGCCAAATACCCTCCTTTTTCAACCAATCCAATAAAACATTTGAAAGGATCCGCCTGTAGGTGTTAGTGCCCTAGGCCTATAGAGATAGACCTTTATGTAATGTCATTGTTCATTTATATAAGAGATTGTTTCTTTGATTATTATATGTGTTTGCATGTTTAGTTATAATAATCGTGTCCCTAGTACTTATGAAGCACTAGTATGAAGTCTAATGGATAATCATGTGATGATTATATGCATGGAGATGCACATTAGATTCATGGGTACTTGTTAGAGAACAAGGTACTGGACTTGACCCATTATGAGATTTATGTCATGGTCATATGTCATAATTAAATCTCATATAGTCATATCATTGATATCCTTTGACCTGAGATTATCATCGTCTTCCGCTCGATGAATATCATGTTTGATATAGTTTAACGTTGTCTTTAACCGGATGACAATAAGGGCTATCATTGGCATGGTATGATTCTTGTTGGGAAGAATGATAAGTCAAGATGGAAAATTGTCCCTCGTAAAGAGAGATGTTTGCTAGGCCACTCGTAAGTAAGATTGATGTAGTGCATGGCCATGCCCGAATGAATTAATGTGATTAATATCATTCGATTAATCAATTTACTTGATAACGAGAAAGCATTGAACAATATGAGTTGACGTGGACCATGACTCATGTTCAATATAACATCGTGTGACAATGGGATTGTGATATGTTCTATGTAGGAAAAACGAACTTGATATTATATTATTTGGGTAGGCATGATGACTTGCTAGAGTCCGCTCATGTCTTATGAGGATCAATGTGATCGAACTCATTACCAACATAATATAGTCCTATGGGGTCACACGCATCGAACGAATTGTCAAAATTGGAATTATGGATTCTGGTGTGATGGGCGACCGCCCAAGTGTGCCATGGGCGACCGCCCACAAGTCAATGGTTGACTTGGGCGACCGCTCAAAGGGTCATGGGCGACCGCACATGTTTATTCGAAAACAAGGCATTGGAGACTGTCTTGATGGGCGACCGCCCTTGCCCTTATGGGCGACCGCCCATGTTGGTTTTCGTATAAAGGGATTAGGCATGTCTGGCATGGGCGACCGCCCGTCTCCTTGTGGGCAACCGCCCACGTACTGTTGTAACGGCGAATCCGAATTTGCTTAGGGTTTTTAATAGGGTATAATATTTATAAAGTATAAATAGTATCCCTCTTAAACCTAGCAACGATCCACGAATTTTGAGTTTATAGAAACACAAAATTGAGAGAATTTTCAATTGTGAATTGAAAATCATCACACCAATTCCATAATACATCATAGATTGAAAGAGTTTCAATCAAAGGATCTAGCAATCCTCCTAGAAGAGTTCTAGGGTTCGTTCTTCGCGTGGATACACATAGAGGATCTTCGCTTGTCAAGATCTTTAGTTCGTGATTCGCCGTTTGTTCATCAAGGATTAACAAGGTCGTTCAATCTGGAGTTGGGTCAAGTTTATCAAAGGCAAAAGCATTCAAGGTTGGTATTTCTATTTCATCTTTGTTAATTAATCATCTAGAACGGATTCTAGGGCTTGGGGTTTTTCGAGTTATTGCATTATTCCGCTGCGCATGGACCCTCGAAACCCAACACCGCCCACCAAAAATTTGGCTCAAACGGAGGTCGTTTTCATGGTGAAAATTACTATTTTCGAAATTTCCCGATTCCCCAATGGGGGTAGCACACGCATTTATGGGCTCCCGGGCACTATAGACAAATTCCCTCCTTTTTTCAACCAATCCAACAGAACATTTGAAATGATCCGCCCACCAAAAATTTGGCTCAAACGGAGGTCGTTTTCATGGTGAAATGACCATTTTTTGGCTCTCAGGCACTAGTAGCCAAATACCATCCTTTTTTCATCCAATCCAATAGAACATTTGAAAGGATAAGCCAACCAAAAATTTGGGTCAAACGGAGGTCGTTTTCATGGTGAAAATGACCATTTACGAAATTTCCCGATTCCCCAAAGGGGGTAGCACACGCATTTTTGGGCTCCCGGGCACTAGTAGCCAAATACTCTCCTTTTTTCAACCAATCCAATATAACATTGGAAAGGATCCGCCCACCAAAAATTTGGCTCAAACGGAGGTCGTTTTCATGGTGAAAATCACCATTTACGAAATTTCCCGATTCGCCAAAGGGGGTAGTACACGCATTTTTAGGCTCCCGGGCACTCCTAGCCAAATATCCTCCTTTTTTCAACCTATCCAATAGAACATTTGAAAGGATTCTCCCACCAAAAATTTGGCTCAAACGGAGGTCGTTTTCATGGTGAAAATGATCATTGACGAAATTTCCCGATTCCCCAAAGGGGGTAGTATACGCATTTTTGGGATCCTGGGCACTAGTAGCCAAATACCCTCCTTTTTTCAACCAATCCAATAAAACATTTGAAAGGATTCGCCCACCAAAAATTTGGCTCTAACGGAGGTCGTTTTCATGGTGAAAATTACCATTTTCGAAATTTCCCGATTCCCCGAAAATTTGGGCTCAAACGGAGGTCGTTTTCATGGTCAAATGACCATTTTTGGGCTCTCGGGCACTATTAGCCAAATTCCATCCTTTTTTTCATCCAATCCAATAGAAAATTTGAAAGAATATGCCCACCAAAAATTTGGCTCAAACGGAGGTCGTTTTCATGGTGAAAATCACCATTTACGAAATTTCTCGATTCCCCAAAGGGGGTGCACACGCATTTTTGGGCTCCCGGGCACTAGTAGCCAAATACCCTCCTTTTTTCAACCAATCCAATAGAACATTTGAAAGGATCCGTCCACCAAAAATTTGGCTCAAACGGAGGTCGTTTTCATGCTGAAAATCACCATTTACGAAATTTCCCGATTCCCCAAAGGGAGTAGTACACGCATTTTTGGGCTCCCGGGCACTAGTAGCCAAATACCCTCCTTTTTTCAACCAATCCAATATAAAATTTGAAAGGATCCGACCACCAAAAATTTGGCTCAAACGGAGGTCGTTTTCACGGTGAAAATCACCGTTTACGAAATTTTCCGATTCGCCAAAGGGGGTAGTACACGCATTTTTAGGCTCCCGGGCACTCGTAGCCAAATACCCTCCTTTTTTCAACAAATCCAATAGAAAATTTGAAAGGATCCGCCCACCAAAAATTTGGCTCAAACGGAGGTCGTTTTCATGGTGAAAATGACCATTTACGAAATTTCCCGATTTCCCAAAAGGGGTGGTAGTACACGCATTTTTGGGCTCCCGGGCACTAGTAGCAAATACCCTCCTTTTTTCAACCAATCCAATATAACATTTGAAATGATCCGCCCACCAAAAATTTGGCTCAAACGGAGGTCGTTTTCACGGTGAAAATCACCATTTACGAAATTTCCCGATTCGCCAAAGCGGGTAGTAAACGCATTTTTAGGCTCTCGGGCACTCGTAGCCAAATACCCACCTTTTTTCAACCAATCCAATAGAACATTTGAAAGGATCCGCCCACCAAAAATTTGGCTCAAACGGAGGTCGTTTTCATGGTGAAAATGACCATTTACGAAATTTCCCGATTCCCCAAAGGGAGTAGTACACGCATTTTTGGGCTCCTGGGCACTAGTAGCCAAATACCCTCCTTTTTTCAACCAATCCAATAAAACATTTGAAAGGATCCGTCCACCAAAAATTTGGCTCAAACGGAGGTCGTTTTCATGGTGAAAATTATCATTTTTGAAATTTCTCGATTCCCCAAAGGGGGTAGCACACGCATTTATGGGCTCCCGGGCACTATAGCCAAATTCCCTCCTTTTTTCAACCAATCCAACAGAACATTTGAAATGATCCGCCCACCAAAAATTTGGCTCAAACGGAGGTCGTTTTCATGGTGAAATGACCATTTTTGGGCTCTCGGGCACTAGTAGCCAAATACCATCCTTTTTTCATAAAATCCAATAGAACATTTGAAAGGATAAGCCAACCAAAAATTTGGGTCAAACGGAGGTCGTTTTCATGGTGAAAATGACCATCTACGAAATTTCCCGATTCCCCAAAGGGGGTAGCACACGCATTTTTGGGCTCCCGGGCACTAGTAGCCAAATACCCTCCTTTTTTTAACCAATTCAATAGAACATTTGAAAGGTACCGTCCACCAAAAATTTGGCTCAAACGGAGGTCGTTTTCATGGTGAAAATCACCATTTACGAAATTTCCCTATTCCCCAAAGGGGGTAGCTCACGCATTTTTGGGCTCCCGGACACTAGTAGCCAAATACCCTCCTTTTTTTCAACCAATCCAATATAACATTTGAAAGGATCCGTCCACCAAAAATTTGACTCAAACGGAGGTCGTTTTCATGGTGAAAATCACCATTTACGAAATTTTCCGATTCGCCAAAGGGGGTAGTACACGCATTTTTAGGCTCCCGGGCACTCCTAGCCAAATATCCTCCTTTTTTCAACCTATCCAATAGAACATTTGAAAGGATCCGCCCACCAAAAATTTGGCTCAAACGGAGGTCGTTTTCATGGAGAAAATGACCATTTACGAAATTTCTCGATTCCCCAAAGGGGGTAGTACACGCATTTTTGGGCTCCCGGGCACTAGTAGTCAAATACCCTCCTTTTTTAAACCAATCCAATAAAACATTTGAAAGGATCCGCTCACCAAAAATTTGGCTCAAACGGAGGTCGTTTTCATGGTGAAAATCACCATTTTCGAAATTTCTCGATTCCCCAAAGGGTAGCACACGCATTTTTGGGCTCCCGGGCACTAGTAGCCAAATTCCCTCCTTTTTTCAACCAATCCAATAGAACATTTGAAATGATCTGCCCACCAAAAATTTGGCTCGAACGGAGGTCGTTTTCATGGTGAAACGACCATTTTTGGGCTCTCGGGCACTAGTAGCCAAATACCATCCTTTTTTCATCCAATCCAATAGAACATTTGAAAGGATTCGCCCACCAAAAATTTGGCTCAAACGGAGGTCGTTTTCATGGTGAAAATGATCATTGACGAAATTTCCCGATTCCCCAAAGGGGGTAGTATACGCATTTTTGGGATCCTGGGCACTAGTAGCCAAATACCCTCCTTTTTTCAACCAATCCAATAAAACATTTGAAAGGATTCGCCCACCAAAAATTTGGCTCTAACGGAGGTCGTTTTCATGGTGAAAATTACCATTTTCGAAATTTCCCGATTCCCCGAAAATTTGGGCTCAAACGGAAGTCGTTTTCATGGTCAAATGACCATTTTTGGGCTCTCGGGCACTATTAGCCAAATTCCATCCTTTTTTTCATCCAATCCAATAGAAAATTTGAAAGAATATGCCCACCAAAAATTTGGCTCAAACGGAGGTCGTTTTCATGGTGAAAATCACCATTTACGAAATTTCTTGATTCCCCGAAGAGGGGGTGCACACGCATTTTTGGGCTCCGGGCACTCGTAGCCAAATACCCTCCTTTTTTCAACAAATCCAATAGAACATTTGAAAGGATCCTTCCACCAAAAATTTGGCTCAAACAGAGGTCGTTTTCATCTTGAAAAAGACCATTTACGAAATTTTCCGATTCCCCAAAGGGGGTAGTACACGCATTTTTGGGCTCCCGGGCACTAGTAGCCAAATACCCTCCTTTTTTCAACCAATCCAATATAAAATTTGAAAGGATCCGCCCACCAAAAATTTGGCTCAAACGGAGGTCGTTTTCACGGTGAAAATCACCATTTACGAAATTTTCCGATTCGCCAAAGGGGGTAGTACACGCATTTTTAGGCTCCCGGGCACTCGTAGCCAAATACCCTCCTTTTTTCAACAAATCCAATAGAACATTTGAAAGGATCCGCCCACCAAAAATTTGGCTCAAACGGAGGTCGTTTTCATGGTGAAAATGACCATTTACGAAATTTCCCGATTTCCCAAAAGGGGTGGTAGTACACGCATTTTTGGGCTCCCGGGCACTAGTAGCAAATACCCTCCTTTTTTCAACCAATCCAATATAACATTTGAAATGATCCGCCCACCAAAAATTTGGCTCAAACGGAGGTCGTTTTCACGGTGAAAATCACCATTTACGAAATTTCCCGATTCGCCAAAGCGGGTAGTAAACGCATTTTTAGGCTCTCGGGCACTCGTAGCCAAATACCCACCTTTTTTCAACCAATCCAATAGAACATTTGAAAGGATCCGCCCACCAAAAATTTGGCTCAAACGGAGGTCGTTTTCATGGTGAAAATGACCATTCTGAAATTTCCGATTCCCAAAGGGAGTAGTACACGTATTTTTGGGCTCTCGGGCACTAGTAGCCAAATACCCTCCTTTTTTCAACCAATCCAATAAAACATTTGAAAGGATCCGTCCACCAAAAATTTGGCTCAAACGGAGGTCGTTTTCATGGTGAAAATTATCATTTTTGAAATTTCTCGATTCCCCAAAGGGGGTAGCACACGCATTTATGGGCTCCCGGGCACTATAGCCAAATTCCCTCCTTTTTTCAACCAATCCAACAGAACATTTGAAATGATCCGCCCACCAAAAATTTGGCTCAAACGGAGGTCGTTTTCATGGTGAAATGACCATTTTTGGGCTCTCGGGCACTAGTAGCCAAATACCATCCTTTTTTCATAAAATCCAATAGAACATTTGAAAGGATAAGCCAACCAAAAATTTGGGTCAAACGGAGGTCGTTTTCATGGTGAAAATGACCATCTACGAAATTTCCCGATTCCCCAAAGGGGGTAGCACACGCATTTTTGGGCTCCCGAGCACTAGTAGCCAAATACCCTCCTTTTTTTAACCAATTCAATAGAACATTTGAAAGGTACCGTCCACCAAAAATTTGGCTCAAACGGAGGTCGTTTTCATGGTGAAAATCACCATTTACGAAATTTCCCTATTCCCCAAAGGGGGTAGCTCACGCATTTTTGGGCTCCCGGACACTAGTAGCCAAATACCCTCCTTTTTTTCAACCAATCCAATATAACATTTGAAAGGATCCGTCCACCAAAAATTTGACTCAAACGGAGGTCGTTTTCATGGTGAAAATCACCATTTACGAAATTTCCCGATTCGCCAAAGGGGGTAGTACACGCATTTTTAGGCTCCCGGGCACTCCTAGCCAAATATCCTCCTTTTTTCAACCTATCCAATAGAACATTTGAAAGGATCCGCCCACCAAAAATTTGGCTCAAACGGAGGTCGTTTTCATGGTGAAAATCACCATTTTCAAAATTTACCGATTCCCCAAAGGGTAGATCACGCATTTTTGGGCTCCCGGGCACTAGTAGCTAAATTCCCTCCTTTTTTCAACCAATCCAATAGAACATTTGAAATGATCTGCCCACCAAAAATTTGGCTCGAACGGAGGTCGTTTTCATGGTGAAACGACCATTTTTGGGCTCTCGGGCACTAGTAGCCAAATACCATCCTTTTTTCATCCAATCCAATAGAACATTTGAAAGGATAAGCCCACCAAAAATTTGGCTCAAACGGAGGTCGTTTTCTTGGTAAAAATCTCCATTTACGAAATTTTCTGATTCCCCAAAGGGGGTAATACACGCATTTTTGGGCTCCCGGGCACTCGTAGCCAATTACCCTCCTTTTTTTAACAAATCCAATAGAACATTTAAAAGGATCCGCCCACCAAAAATTTGGGGTTACGAGGAGGAGGAGATTTTTGCCTTGCCTGACTAAGCCTTGCTATCAAGTCAACATAATCAGCCTCCTGTTCCCTTTGGTGGTTCAAATGACTTCTCAAGTTTACCTCGTTTCTTGTGTTATCATGCCCAGGTGCCTTATAACGAGGAGGTACATCTTGGGGGTTCTGCTTGAATCTACCAGCAGTATCATGATGAGGGGAATGTTGGTCAGGAGGAAGATTTTCTCTATTCCTACGATTACCACGCCTGTTAACATGACTTTCCCCTCCAAGGGAATTTCCATTTCTCGTAGGCCTTATGAATTCAGCTAGGGAGTGCTCATGATCCAATTGCAGCAATGCATTTTGTGTGTTTACAAATGCATTGTAGAGTTTCCATCTGTTGATACAAGAGAGTTATGTGATCAACCTGTGGGAGAGGGGGAGCCCCAGTGCCCCCCTGGGCGGCGTTCCTCCCCGTCAGGCTGCCAGAAGGCCTTCCTCGGCGCCGACGACGAGTAGGGTTCATCTGCACTATCTCAGTTTTTGGTTGTCCCCTAGAACGCATATCCATTCCTAGTGTTGGCAGCCCATCAATCAAATGGAGGAGGCAGTTCCCCATTAAGAAAAGGAATAGCAGTCCTAGTGTTGTCATAAGTGTCCTCCACAGGAATATGATACTGATCAGGAGTAATAATAGCACTATGTCCGTCTTCCATTAGCATTAAGAAAGTAGTAGAGCAGAATTTTTCAAGCTATTCAATGGAGGATTCGAATCGTTTCCCGGCAATGTTATCAAATTGATGATGCCAAAAACTTTCGGATCAGCTCAAATCCAGCGGCATATGTATCATGTATAATTGAATAGCCTGAAAAAGGAGAACAAACACGTAAACTAAGCAGGGGCTTCATCGGAGTAGATATTTGTGTTTATAGAGAGAAATCAGCGAATGTCCTACGTCGTGAGAGTAGATATTTGTGTTTATAGAGAGAAATCAATTGAAAAAAAGTTTAGAGTCAAAATGCGCATCCGGGGAATCGAACCCCGGTCAGTACCGTGGGAGGGTACTATGATACCACTACACTAGATGCGCTTGAGGTGCCTGCTTGATTAGAAATAAAATTAAAAAATGAACAACAATAATATTAAGTTGAACACATATTTTTTTTAAACACTATTTATAAATCAAATGGATGATAAGTAGATAAGTAACTTTTTTTTTGTAATTTTATTAACTTTATGTATGAAGACAAGATTGTCTAAAATACTATTCATACTTTGTCATTTATATAACAGTTTTTCTAACGTGTGCTCTGAGGGCAACCTTAAACTTGAAATTTTTCTAGCGTGTGCCATGAGGGCAACCTTAAACTTGAACAGAGGGAGTAACAATTTAAATATGGATACGCCACTAGTTAGCCGTAGCTGTTGTCTCGCAAAATGCTGGAGGATATAAGGGGGGCCTTGGCCGGAGATGAGAGGATGGAAATCTTTTGCCGGTAATCGGCCTTCCTGGCGCAGACCCACACCTCAATAGATTGCAGCTTGAGAGAGAGCTAAACTTGAATGTTCGTTATATCCCAGTCAATTTTTTCTTCACGTTTTTCATTTCTGATTACAACCACAAAACGATTACAACTACGGAACACGATAACACTGATATTTGGCAAAACCTCGAGAGAACTAAATTCAACCCATTATCTTACGTAAAACTGGCGTCAAGCTACTTATCCGCAAGCGTTAACAATTATCATTTGATTCACTCCACAACTCCAAGGAATGTTCATTACAATCACCAATTAATTTCAAAATAAAATACAACTTCAAGTATATTCGACTAAATGATTGGTTGGTAATACCATATCTCGTTTGAGGCAGCAAATGAATAATAAAAATGCACTGCATCTTTCAATCTGTCTTCCCCATAATGTTACTACTGCCATCAATAACTTCCGGTTCACAAGCGCTTGGTCAGGCACTTAATACCGGCACTAAAACCTTCTGTATATGCGGTATTCTTGAATATAGTCTGCAATTTAGACATCAAATCTTAGGAAAGTAGAAAAATAACACAATTTCTAATAAAGATTTAAGAAAGGTTTTAATAATAAAATCAAATATAGAAATACCCACAAAGTTGTAGGGTAAGAGCAGTAAAATATCACATAAAAGTTACTCCCGCTGTCCCAAAATGAATGTCCGATTTTTTTTTCCTTCAAATTTGCTCTTGATCAAGAGCAAATTTGAAAAAAAAAAATCGGACATTCATTTTGGGACGGAGGGAGTACCACCAAAGCATAATAAACAGAGAGGGAGCGGGTTGGGAGTGGTGTGGTGACTTGCTGTGTACATCGCTTGGGGGCTTTTATATCTGCTAAACAGAGAGGGAGCGGGTTGGGAGTAGGGCTGTTACGCGAACCGAGTTGCTCGAACTCGACTCGAGCTCGACTCGAAAAACCTCGACTCGAATGAGCTCGAGTTGAAGCTCGAGCTCGAGCTCGAACAAGAATTTTAGCTCGTGAAATTTTCGAGTCGAACAGGCTCGACTCGTTAGCTCGACAAAGCTCGTTTCGAACTCGACTCGACTCGAGCTCGACTCGGTAAACTCGATAAAAGCTCGAATTTTTCATTGTTTGTTATCAGCTCGAACTCGAACTCGACTCGTGAAGCTCGTCAGTAACTTAATTTTTTATTTTATACATTGTTTTTATATACATATATATATATTTTTTTTATATTTTTTTTGGATAAAGAAAACTGTTTTGGACTTTTTTTAGTTGGGAAAGTTTTTTCAAAAAGTTATATAAAAAAAGTTAGAAAAAAACTAAACAAATTAAAGTATACTCCGTATACCACCACTACCACCACCACTACCACCACTACTACTACCACCACTACTACCACCACTACTACCACCACCACTACTACTACTACCACCACTACCACTACCACTACTACCAATACCACCACTACCACCACTACTACCACCACTACTACCACCACCACTACTACTACTACCACTACCACCACTACCACCACACTACTACTACCCCTACTATTACTACTACCACCACTACTAGTCTACTACCACCACTACCACCACCACCACCGCCACCACTACCACTACCACCACTACTCCTACCACCACTATCACTACCACCACCATTACCACTACCACCACTACCACCACCACTACTACCACTACCACTACCACCACTACCACCACCACTACTACTACCACCACTACCACTACTACCGCTACTACCACCACTACTATTACTACTACCACCACCACTACCACCACCACTACTACCACTACTAGTACTACCATACTACCACCATTACTACCACCACCACTACTACCACTACTACCGCTACTACCACCACTACTATTACTACTACCACCACTACCACCACCACTACTACCACTACAAGTACTACCATACTACCACCATTACTACCACCACCACTACTACCACTACTATCGCTACTACCACCACTACTACCACTATTATTACTACTACCACCACTATCACCACCACTACTACTACTACCACTACTACTACTACCACCACTACTACGACTACTACGACCACCACTACTACTACTACCACCACTACCACCACCACTACTACTACTACCACTACTACTACTACCACCACCACCACCACCACTACCACTACCACTACCACCACTACTACCACTATCACTACCACCACTACTACCACTATCACCACTACTACCACTACCACTACTAGTCTACTACCACTACCACCACTACTACTACTATCACTACTACTACTAGTCTACTAAATGTCCTCTCTTATTTATAAAAGAGTAAGGTTGGTTGTTCCCCTCTTTGTAATTTTAAGGGTACCGTCCCTTTTTTCTTTTATATACTTTCATTTCTTTTAAAAAAATTAAGTTTTATTTCTTTCAAAATTCATAACTTTTTTTATACAACTTTTTGCAAAAATTGTATGTAGTAAACAAAAGTCTAAAATAGTCTTATTTATCCAAAAAAAAATTGAAAAAAAATAAAAGTTAACTTTTTTCAAAAAACTGTTAAGTTTTATTTCTTTCAAAATTCATAACTTTTTTAATAAAACTTTTTGCAAAAAATGTATGTAGTAAACTTAGGTCTAAAATAGTCTTATTTATCCAAAAAAAAATTGAAAAAAAAAATTGAAAAAAATAATAATATACTACATACAAAGTTAACGAAATCTGTTAAAAAATTAACTGTTAAGCTCGAACTCGAAATAAGCTCGTTAAGCTCGAACTCGAAATAAACTCGTTAAGCTCGAACTCGAAATAAACTCGTTAAGCTCGAAAATTTGTTTCCAAAAAAGATCAAACTCGAACTCGGATCGTTTAAGCTCGAAATCGAGATCGACTCGAGAAACTCGCGAGTAGCTCGCGAACAACTCGAACTCGATCGAGCTCGAGTTCGAACCATCGATTGAACTCGAACTCGAACTCGAGAAAAACTCGAACTCGAGAAGAAATAAACGAGCTCGAGCTCGAACACAGAAAACTCGTTCGAACTCGACTCGTTTACAGCCCTAGTTGGGAGTGGTGTGGTGACTTGCTGTGTACATCGCTTGGGGGCTTTTATATCTGCGTAGCTCCATTTACTGTCAATTGAAGAATTCGGAAGCCTAATGAAGCCCAACAATGAGTTTTATCATGCTAATCATAAGGTTAAACTTTAGTTTTTCTTTAGAAGCCGAAGAGTTGTTTCATCTATATCTTGCCCATATGATGATTCATACTTTGCCGCAGCTACAATTCTTGTAGACATAACTTAAAAGAATTTTTACTATCCTTGCAGCTGAGGCATCAGGAACCATCAAGATTTTGTGCAATTTGACATAGAAACACAAAAACTGTATTTTGTTCAAAAGCAGTAAGCTTAGGATGTGTCAAGGGGTTGTTTACGATGATTATGGTCTGGTTTAGTCAAAGGTTTGATCTAGTAAAGTAGTTTGAAACTCGATTCTAGCTTCTCATGCATTAATTCTGAAAGAGTAGTAGTATGTTTTCCAACTTCCGCAAGAGTTTCTCCCCTTCATTCAATTTCTATCATTAACTTTCCATTCTTCCCGCTTTAGTACCCCATTAAACAATTAATTAGTGTGCAATATGAGCTCTATTCATCTTCTTTAATTGTGATAGAAAGCACCAACTCCCAGAATATTTCCTTCTTCGCCTGCTATTAAAGAACATAGCAATTGGTTTTAAAGAAGGGCTGCTCAATGTCTAGAGCAGTGACAGGAGAGCAGGTTCTTCATTAGAATTGTTTTAATTTTCTTTTTGTTTCATTCATGGTTTTGTTTTTGCTTTGGTTTTCTTCCAGATTTTACTTATTCATTTTTATCTGGTGTACATCTCGCTGTCCCCATTGCAGCCTCCTAAATCCCAAGCTTTAAAACCACATTCTCTTGTTACATCACTTATTCCATAAAACTTCCAAAATATGGGCTCTAGCACCGACGTAGAAACTATTACTACGAAAGAATAAGTATATGACCCTTATGTCCTTTTGCCAGCTCAACACAACATCTACTCAATTTAAGCCTGAACCAGATGGGATGAATTTACTAATACTACCTCTATTCCATATAAGTAGTCCACATTAGAAAGTTTGACTTGTTATTTTGCATCTTACACGATTATATTTCTTATAATATGTGCTAAAGTTGTGGGAAAAAAAAACTAATAATATGCAACAAAACTGTCATAAATATTATTCCCTCCGTCCCATTACAAAAGGCACAAAATGGGATTTGCACAAAAAATAAGAAAAGTGTATAGTGGAGTAAGTGTTGTGAGTGTCAAAAGTGAAGTAGGAGAGAGAAAGTGGGGTAGGGAATAATAGGTGGATAAATGATGTGAGTGTGACAAGTGGGTCCCATGAATAAACAAGTATTAAAAACTTTTCTTTTTGGGCTTGTGTCTTTTGTAATGGGACACCAAAATGAGGTTTTTGTGCCTTTTGTAATGGGACAGATGGAGTATATATTTTTAGCTTAATTTTTAAGAGTGGATTTTTATTATGGAACATAAGGAATAGTGGACTATTAAGGTGGAGCAGAAAGAGTACAATGGATTCATTACAAATTTATATCACAATTCTTCTACAGTTATTATCATTAAAAGGGCAAACCCCGATGCGCCAAGCGCTCCCCGCCAAGCGGGGGTTGGGAGAGGGACAGTTATTATCATTATAACCAAAAAACTGATATTCCATATTTGAATGCACACTTTTCTGCGATGCTTGAAGATGAAACGGAGGAAAGATTCCCTTGACACCATCCAACCAAAGCTTAAGTTACTTTCAATGTATTAAGACGCTTTTAGGATGTTGGTACACACAAGTAAACTAGGGCTTGGGATATTATTTTTAACCCAAAAAATAGCCGTCACGATCATGATACAGTGGGAAAAAAGAGAAGAAAACAATTGAATGGATATTATCTAAAACACAAAGTAGGCCCAATGTGGCTCTGGTCCCAAACATCCGGACAAGTGTATGATGTTAATCATGTTCTTCATGTCATATTTGCTCGACCCTTTAAGTGAGCAATAGGTATGTCCTCCATTAATTATTCTCTTAGTTTCAGTGGATATGAGAAGGGCAAGGATGGCATGTTCGTGGTGCACTCAAGACTTTTTGGTGCTTGTGGGTGTAAAAAATTGCAGGGATTTTCAGAATCATATTGCTTCATATCCACATCTGATGGGTTCTCTTTCTCTCCTTATTTAAGCTTCTTCTATAGGTGCTTCTGGAAGGTTGCTGGTCATTGTGCTGGACTGAAGCACGGTGCTTCATGAGTCATTCTGGCAGGGGAAGGGGTTACTTTTTTTGTTATTTCCACTCTATTTCTATTTCTATTTTATTTATTTTTTCTCTAGGACAGAGTTGATCAATACTACTTGATACAAAGATCAAGAGAGGTCTACAGTTAATAGTGGAATTGAAAAAAACAATGAATAAATACTCACAGCTAGATTCTTCAAGTCCAAGCTTAGTTGTTCTCTGATTTTGTTGGACACCACTGCACCAAGTTTTTCCCCAGGCAGCTTTGCATTATCCTCTTTGATCTACAAATGTCACCCGTCAAGCTTAAACCACATGTCATGTTGATGTTAAGAAAGAACATATCATCTGACTTACTGCAGAGATAGCGATGGCTGATGCTTTCTCTAAAATTTCTTCCACAAACTTCTCAGGATCAGTGAAGGAGCCAGACAAATTTGCTGTGTTTGTTGGTTTCTCTTTCTGCGACCCCTTGGCTGGTTTAATAGCTTTTGCTACATCAAAAGGAGAAGGATAGATATGTCAAAACAGCTGCATAAACTTCTGAACTGGGAGCTGCATTAACATATAATATAAAACGTGTTTTATTAATTCTACAGATTGATACTCCCTCTGTCCCGGAATGATCTTTCTACTTTCTTGTTACTTTGAATAAACTTTGAACAATAATTTTAGGTTAGTTTAATTATCCAAATGAAATTCAAACATTGTCATAGATAGTATTTATAATTGTGTATCTAACAAGTTTTAGATTTTCATTAGAATAATTAAATTAACCTAAAATTATTGTTCAAAGTTCATTCATAGTAACATAAAAAAAAAGTAGGAAGATCATTCCGGGACGGAGGGAGTATCATTCTCAACTTTCAGTATTCAGCTCATAATAATATAATACAAGTTGCTTGGTAGATTGACTTACTATTCTTGTTTGACATTTCTATTTGAGGTGAGAATGTTAATAAAACATTTATTAGGTAAATGTACCAAAGGAATCTTTATTAGAAATATAAACTTTAACTGACAAACATGTTAAAAGAGCAGTAGTGACAGCACTTCCTTGATGTAGTGTTGGCACAAGCCTTGATCATCATGCCCATGCCCAAGACTTGGAGTACATACAAAATACTAGTTAAATATGCATCTCTAACAAGGGGCAAAGGCCCAACACAATCACTCCCGCTTATGACTAGGGATCAGCTCCCCTGTGGATATTAATTTGCCTGGTACTGCAGATTTGAGAGGCAGCCCACTTCTACACATGAACCTCTTTGCCCAATCCAAAGGGATTTTTCACCGTGACATCTCTTCTCATGTTATTTGCTTATCTAACAAGTCTTCATCTCAGGATCTCCTCATATGGTATATGCTCATAAATCGGACACTTTAAGTGAAACATTCCCAAATATAATAGTGGACTCTTTCCATGTAGCAAAGGAAGTATTTTCTTAACTCTTAACACTTCTTCACCACTATAAGGTATTTACCTGTTCAAGTGAGTTTTCAAACCACGAGCAACTGTTTCTCCCACTGCAACAATTGTTTAGCAAGAATATGTCCGCTTCATCTATTTCAACCACAAATATTGTCATCGCAAATAGCAAAGTTATCCCTCTTCTGGATTCCCTCCCCCTAGTACACCTCTAGACCTAATCCCTAAAGAAGGCATTGCGGGAAAAAAAAAGTTTCCACCATAGATCCCCAATGGGTGTAAGTGTTCTTCTGACGAGTATGCCTTACAAGTGGGGGAAAGTGCCCTTTACAAACCACTGCTTTCCAGACCCCCCCCCAAAAAAAAAAAAAGCATAGTGCGTGCACAAGGAAAGGAGTTAAACTATACCCCTGCAATCATCTTACAACAACAATCTAATTGCAATGCTTCCTCTGATTATACTCCCTCCATCCCGGAAAGATAGTCCCACAATAATTTTCATGGTCAACTCATTCGAACTTTGATCATAGTTTTATGAAAACCTAATCATCCCTTTGCACTTCTAAAAATTGTGATTAATAGTATTCCTAATGGTGAATACAACAACAACAACAACAAAGCCTTAGTCCTAATGGTGAATCAATAACAAATTTTAGAATTGCATATGGATAATTAGGTTTTCATAAAATTATGGTCATAGTTTGATTGAGTTGACCATGAAAATAAAGTGGGATTAACTGTCCGGGACGGAGGGAGTATGTTGTTTTACCCTGCAATGACTTCCCAGTTGATCTACCAGCAATGATTTCCCCCAAGCATTTATTCTCCTAGTGAAACATTACCTCAAAGAAGCGCTCGCGAGTTGCTACTCCAATGTGTAGTTCTCCTACAAGCTAACCCCCACTAGGCAGCCCTTCTCACAAACATGTTATTTCCATGGAAAGCATTCTCCCAATAATATTTCCCTCAAGTGCTCTGTTTCAGAAGTCCGAATAGAGGGAAATCTCCCAGGCTCAGAGTCTGCCACAAGGAGGAAGTCTAAATAGTTCTTGTGAGCTGAAGATTCTTTGCATTTGTGGAAGACAAAAGCAATCTCATATACTCCCTCCATCCCAAACTGAATGTCCTGTTTTATCCCAAAATGAATGACCTTTTGAAACTTTACCTTCAACTAACTTTGTCCCTAAATCAATTTTTTTCAAATTATTTTTCATAGTTCATTATATTTTTGCAAAACTAAAATTTTGAAAGTGAATAGCGAGAATGTTTATGATTTTTTTCTATTAAAAAACAATCTTTTCAAAATGACCCTTAAATCCCAAATGGACATTCATTTTGGAATGGAGGGAGTATATTTAAGAACTAATTAAGGTCCTTGCCATGCAACTTATCCTCAACATGGGTACAGTGAAAACCTTCTCAATAACCCATGCCTCCTTTGCTCATCAACGTGTAATTCTCCTTTTGTCCCAAAAATAGTACTACTTTCTTCTTGGGTTTGTCACTTTGTCCCAAAAAATAGTCTCATTACATGGGGGTAATGTTATTTTAAAGTAATATAAGAGAAATACTTCAGCAAACTTAAAAGGTATTGCCACTTTAGTGAAAGCTCTATCCTCTAAAAGTTTTCGCCCTTCCTCTCCCTGGGTGATCAATCATGAATTCTTTCAACAAATCCACATTCATAGGTAAAAAAAGGTTGCATAAAGTATACTGACAAATAGGGGCCTATTGATCCAAGGGGAAAGGTTAGGCCCTTGAGGCGAAAGGTTACGGAATTAGAGGCTGTGCTACCGCACTCCATTTCAGAAGTGGAATCATTTGCTTATTACCTAGACCAACTGTATGATCAAACTTGTGTATAACTGAGTAGAGCAAAATCAGCAGGGTGTCTCAAGAACTAATGCTTCAATATCAAGTGCTTACACACTATTACATGTCCCTGGTCTTATACTCATGGTATGATGGTTGCAAATTGAGGTCAGTCATTTTTTATAGATGCTTGGATGTTGCATATAAGTAATCGCAAACAATTCCAAAGACAATAGCTGTCACAGCTGAACTCCAGGACAATATACAATATTCGAGATGGAACAGCCCGAAAAAGGTGCTCAGTGATAATTGTACATTATCCATCAACATTACATCATCAGTTAACTTTGACATTGAGAGAGTAATAGCTAGATTCTATTTCTTTACGAGAACGCCTTACTCTTTCTCAGCATTCATGTTATGTTTTCCTTCCCTTAAATATTCTAAAATCCAAATGGAGCTTTAGAGATCATGTCAAATGATCAAGCTGATATTTATGCATACTCGAGAAGTGTGTATGTAAATATATTCGCTGACCCATGTCTACCAATTCTGACTACAAGAATTCTCCTATTGGGCGCCGTAGTCCCCAGCCCACCCTCATGTCCTGGTGACCACTCTCTACCTGTGTACATTGGGAAAGGGGAACTCTACCAAATAATTCCACTGAGAACACATGGCAAAATATCAAACACACAATTTTGTATACAGAAGAAATAAGTGATGAAAGGGAATAACCAAGCAGTAAAGTCAGTTTGTGGCCTTCATACCTGCAACAGCAATGGAATTACTATTCACAGAAACATGACTTTTCTCAAGACTCGGTGAGGAAGCTGCTTTCTCGGGGAGCTCTGGCAGGACAAAGGCATCAGATGGAACAAAAGATGCTAGATCAGGAGGTTGATCCTTCCCTACGGCAGGATTAGCCTGCAACAATGAGCATCATACTCAGTTAGGCAACAGTGAGGAAAAATTAGGCTGGTACATCAAAAACCTGAACATTATACTACCTCCAGGTCGACATAAGCTGGCACTCTTCCTATTGACTTCAAAAATTTGTCAAGATCACTAGTGTTGAGAGCTGGAAACAGTAATGTAAATCCACATAAATTAGATTGTTTTAATCAAACAATGAAGGCTCCCAGAACCATTGCAATATCCCAGTTGGGTAGATCTAGAAGTTTTTCAATAGTTGCACACTACTGGTAGCATCTTTTGAGACAAGTAGATATTATAGTCAAAATATTGACAACAAGCATAAATATGAAGGATAAAAACATAAAGCACAAGCCAACTACATATCAAACTTACTAAACACCAGTGGTGATCCACTGGTGTAGTTTTTCATGTGAACATATGACAATGAAAAGCATAGAGAAGGAAAGAATTAGCAAGGACGCACCCTAGAGAGGATAGGCTACATACGTCACGATTTTATAAAAGATCTTGTATTGCAAGTAGTATTGTTCACAAGGAACAATTGGCTTTCCAAAAAAATGTTGCTCAAAGAGCATAATTGTCTTTGAATGATATAAGAAAAGGTAGCAACTGCACTTAAACTATGTGAAGTCTTGAACAAAGAAAACCAATAATGACTTTCTGAAACATCATGAAATATCTTCAGAATTGCGGACATTTCAAGTCTCAAGTGTTGGGATACTTTTTGAAGTTCTCATTTGTTTATTTTTGAAACCATCTCAACCTAATAACTAATGGTCATTATCAAAAATAAAATAAAAATACATAATGTATTATTTCATGAATGAAGAAACAAAAGATGTCATTCATGAATCTGATACTCCTCCATTCCAATAGAAGTGTTGCACATTCCTTTTTACCATCCCATTGAAGAGTAACATTTCTTTACAAGGAAAAATTTACAATAAATTGACTAAAGTAGCCTTCATTTCCCCTCTAGTTTAAATTCATATATTGCCACCTAATTTGAATTCAAATGTTTTGAGGAGCAATCTAAAGAATTGGTATATGTTCAATCCATATTTCTAATTGGGCAAATTACAAATAAGGGTCCAAAGTATAGGGGGTGTTTGCACTGCAGAATCCAATGTTTTATTTTTGGCGATTAAGGGTCTAAACTTACCAAAAGTTGGCAGTTAAGGTTTTTTTAGGGAACAGTTAGTAATCGCCGTTAAATCAGACTCTTATTTGCTAAGAATCGATAACTTCAGACTCTTATTTGCTAATAGTTGATAACTTCAGACCCTAAATTGTCATTATGTAACGGCAATTTCTAACGATTATGTCAATAAACCCTTAACTGCCAACTTTTGGTAAGTTCTGACCCTTAATCGCCAAAAATGAAAAATTGGACCCTGCAGTGCAAACCCCCCCTATACTTTGGACCCTTATTTGTAATTTTCCCTTTCTAATTCATGTTTAATCAAGTTTTACTCTTCAATTGGTACAGAGGGTGTAATAAACTGCTAAGTAAATCTAACCATTACGGCTGCTGATAACTGATAAGTATTCAAAAAAACGAATGAAGTTCACACTCAGGTTACATTTGTTCGATAAATAAGAATTAGATTTTGCTCTGCAAAGCAGTTAGTAGGTTTCAAAAAAGGACAACTGGTCTGTCCAGAAAGATATGATGGCCTAAAAAAAATGAGCAAATGTAACTTTTAGTTGCAACAGGATGAATACATTCGAAGTAAAATGTAAATAGCTTGTGTTAGCATGTATTGCAATCAAGAATCTAACTACCTAAGCATATGCGACTAGCAGTATAGTACATCTGGAGAATCATTAAAACTTACAGATTGACATATCATTGGCAAGTGGATGAAAAAAGCAGCACTCCTGAGTTTTGAAGCCTTGATCTAACAATAATGAAACATGCCTTCACAAAAGCCAGAAACAAAGGCAGCATTATCAGGAAATTCACTCACTAATGATATACTCTCTCCATCCCATAAAGATGTTCCTATTTGACTATTCAAACATTTTAGTGGTATATTTTCCTTTCATCATTATCCTTAATGATAGTAAGAATTACCTTCAATGAAAGTATGAACTATGCATGTAGGAAATGACTCTTCAAACATTTTAGTGATCTATTTAGGAAGGGTTTAATTTCATTTTCAACCATTGTACTTTACTCCAACTTTCACTTCCGACCACTATACTTTATTTTTAGCACGAAAACCACAAAAGTTGCGGAAAACTATCACTTTAGCCACAAATTTGTGCATAATCCGTGTCTAATCCGTGGCTAATTCGTTAATTCGTGAATTTGTGGCTAAAATGATAGTTTTCCAAAACTTTTGTGGTTTTCGTGCTAAAAACAAAGTACAGTGGTTGAAGTGAAAGTCGAGGTAAAGTACAGTGGTTGAAAATGAAATTAAACCTTTAGGAAGTTCACTCACAACTACTCAAATTTGGAAATGAGGGTTTCTTTTTGGGACAAACAAAAGTAAAAAAATGAGAACATCTTTATGGGACGGAGGGAGTAGTTCAAAGCCAGAGTATACACAATCTATGAAAAGGCAACAAAAGACTTATAAGGATACCTTGCTGATTCATTGACAACTGCAAATGGAGTAACACATCCGAGTGGCACCTTGAAAAATATAAGCAACAAAATATATTAAAGAGAGTGAACTGCCATTAATCACCCTTAGGTGCCCAACCTCCTTCCATTCTTCAGATAGATATCTTCCTACAGGTGGTTCTTATAGTAAACAAGAATTCTAGATTCTAGAATACGAAGCAGCAAAAGAGTTGAGAATATTTTATTTTATAAATGATTCTTCCAAACCTTTGTCAACTGTTAGCACCATCTTAAAAGAAATTGACAAACCTTTGACTAAATGGTCACCTCATACGGATACAAACAAATCTATCCTCAATGAAGAGTGTAAATAAATAAATTAATAGCTCTTGAATCTTTCTCATCATGTAAGGATGGTGCCAAAGGCGCAGAGACAGAATATAGTGTGGATAATGCAAGTACGAGCGCAAATACCACAAAGTAAAGGGGAGACGCAAAATTAATATCAAATGCATAAACAAACCTTGAGAATTTCGGCAAGTGCTTCTTCAGGTGCCATTCTCAATCCTCCTTTTCCCAGGCCAAGCCTTTGAGATAAAACTGCTCAACTTCAGGCCACAAATAAGTTTCAAGAAACATTATAGAACATAAAATCCACAGCAATGATATTTAGGCCTGTTCGCTTAGCCATTTTTGATATAGTTCTATATTCATTGTTAGTATTGTTTTGCAGTTGAATTCTGGAAGTCACTTATAGAAGTATATTTACATGTCTCTTCACTTTGAATGTAAGTTAAGAACTGTATTCATCACCGAAACCTTAATTTTACTCTTAAATCCACATATTACATTGGTGCAATTCTGAGAATGAAAACAGAAAAGTTTATTAAGAACTTTTAATGAACAAAATCCTTTTACAACAACAACAAAGCCTTAGTCCCAAAATTGTTTGGGTCGGCTAACATGAATCGTCATATATAATCGTCAATTGATAAAAAAGGGGTGAAATTTTACACGCTAACTTAAACTTCAAAGTGAGTTGAAGCAAAATGAAAATTACAAGATATTTACTTGCCTTTCATATCTACTTTTGTATCCGCCAGTGCAGAAACAATATAGTACCTATGTTTCTTATCCTGAAAATCAAAAGCAGGTTCAAGAGTGATATTAGATACAAAATAATACTAAAAATAGAAAGTGGTTTTCAGTTCCTGATAAAGAGTACCTTCAAGAATAAATTTTTGCTCAATCCACCTTTAATATGACCAACGTATTTTGCCTGATAGAGATGAATGTAAATGCTAATATGTACAAGTAAATCAATTCAATAATAACAATAGCAAGAATGATGTAGCAAGCAGGTCAAGAATTGGCAAAGGGGTGGTCAGAGAGAAGCAAAGCAGGTGCACGATCGTGCCTTGCCATTAGCACGACTGTGCAATAGTGTGGTCAGAGAAGGAGTTGGCCGAACTTTTGGTTTTGGTTATTTGTTTTAGTTAGTGCTCGTCTCGTATTATTATTATTATCGTTATTTGTTTTATTTATATTATGATAGGGGTAGTTCAGTAATAAGGATATTTTAGGGTTTTATTATTTTCTAGTTGCTAGGGTTTAGGAATCTTAGATTATAAATACTTTACTAGGGCTTTTGTAAAAGATAGACTATGATAAAACTAATAGAATTGCATTATTGCAAATTTGGGTTTAATCCCCGAAGCCTCTCTGGCTTGTTGAAACCCTAATACCATTTGTTGGTTTAGGTCAAGTATCTCTTCGATAGATTGCTTGCTATTCGAGGATCTCCATCGGGTTAATGTTGTATTCCACTGCGTCATGTTCAATCCTTGGAAGATGGCCGGTAACAACGGGGTCAATAATAACGACAATCAAATTGTTGTTATTGCGATCTTAGAGCATATGGATCATGCTGCTAAGGAACGTGATCGTCTGGCCACGAAACGGAATACAGAACGTCACACACAGCTCATAGAGATATTGCGGAATTCGCAGATTGGCGTCAACCCTAGAAAATGGACGGAGGCTCACAGAGAACTGTAGGACACGTGGACAATCTCCTCCAACGTGATCAGCCGGCCGACGGAATGGATTCAGATTCAAACGGGAAAACGAAGTTGCAGTTGGATCCGTGGATCAGAATTCAAAAGGTAACAAGTTTGATTTCAAAGGAGAGGAGATTATTAATAATTTTTTGTCGGTGGTGGAGATACAGCTCAAGAAGAAAAGAAATCGGAACCACTTTATTCGATTTGACTACGAGGAAAAATCCGTTTGAAGTGGAGGAGAAGGTTTTTACAAGTGTGTTAAAAAGTCAATTGGGCGATGTTGAAACGTTGACGAAGGATGGTTAAGACGAGGATGTTATATGTAAGGTTGACTTGTGGAACAAGTTGTCTGTTCAGTATGAAATTATTCAATATGCCAATTCGATGGAGCAGGAGGGAATAATTTTATATCCGGAAGAAATCATATTACATTACATCAAATGGTGCTAAAGGTACTGATTTATTCAAAGTAATTATTCAGATGGGACGGATCATCTCAAGTTATCTTAAATTCCACCATGTCAAAGATACAATTATAATCGAATCATCTTTTTACTTGGCATGGCCGTTTTCAAACTTAAGGCATAAAATCGGGGACGAGTTCTTTTCAGCAAGGGGAGTATGATGTAGCAAGTCAAGAATTTGCAAAGGGATGGTCAGAAAGAAGCAAAGCAGGTGCACGACCGTGCCTTGACATTAGCACGACCGTGTAATAGTGTGATCAGAGAAGGAGTTGGCCGGTTTTGGTTATTTGTTTTAGTTAGTACTCGTCTCGTATTATTATTATTTTGATACCAATCACCCTTACTGTCTTCTCTGGTCGAAGCCTGGGCTGAGTGTCGACGTCTTCGCCCGAAGCCAGGGAACAAAAATCTTGGGTGCAACGATATGGAAAGAGTTAGTACATCAAGGCAGGCTCGGGCGACCGTTTACCAAAAATGCAGGTCTCCGCAAAGTCGTAAGACCATGTATTGGGCGTTGCCCAATGTTTTCCTCATAATGACTTAAAAAGCTTTTTGATGGTTATGTTCAAGTTCAGGTTCAAGTGGCATAGGTGGGACTTTTGGGACTAAGGCTTTGTTGTTGTTGTTGTTGTTGTTGTTGATCAATTCCTTTTTCAAAACCCGCTGCAGCGGCACGGGCCCTTCCCCCTTTCTTTCTATTAGAAATTCCGGGTTTTTTTTTTTCTGAATTCTTTGCGGAGACCCGTGTTTTTGGTAAACAGTCGCATAGGCCTGAAGTTTACGACCACGGGCCTTCTGCCTCCACGCGTCCTGTTATCGTTATTTTTTTTATATTATGATAGAGATAGTTTAGTAATAAGGATGTTTTAGGGTTTTATTATTTTCTAGTTGTTAGGGTTTAGGAATCTTAAAATATAAATACTTTACTAGGGCTTTTGTAAAAGATAGACTTTGATAAAACTAATAGAATTGCATTCTTGCAAATTTGGGTTTAATCTCTGAAGCCTCTAGCTTGTTGAAACCCTAATATCATTTGTTGGTTTAGGTCGAGTATCTCTTCGGTAGATTACTTGCTATCCGAGGATCTCCATCGGGGTTATCCTATTGTGTTGTATTACGCTGCGTCAAATAATTCCAATGTTGCATGATCCTTTACCTGAGCTTCGACAGTCAGAACAGCAGGATGCTCATATTTTGCAAATTGAATTTGAAGCTCCTGTTGAAATTAAAAATAAAATAAAAAATCAACTCCATAAAGATACAAACCATAGAGCAAACTAGAATATTAACAATTACTCCCTCCGTCCCAAAACGAATGACCAAATTTTTTTCAAATTTGCTCTTGATTAAGAGCAAATTTGAAAACTCTTTGGTCATTAATTTTGGCGCAGAGGTACTACAAAAAAAAGGTCGTATCAATCAAAAATATGAATGCCCGACATATAATCGGTCACTGCCGACAAAGAAAAAAGCTCCTTCCATCAAAAGTCACATTTCTAACCTTATCTTTCTTCCTTGTACTATACCAATACAGTAATAGTATCAATTCTTGACAAAGGCAAGGAACTAAGGTTAATAAACGACCAATCAGAAAAACCCCATAAGAAACTCTTAGCTAAACAGTGACGAATGCAACTTAGACTTCCAATAAACAGCAAAATTTGCATCTTTTAAGGAACTGTCCAGCAACATTGGCCACAATTATCAAAATATAAGCTGACAAAATCCTTTTTACAATACCAGTATGAATCTAATGTCAAGCAAGTATAATATAAATATGAAAAATTGTCAGACTTTCATAAATTGGGCTTACAATTCAATTCTCAATCAAACAAATCAGGGAGATTTCATATTGTACTGAATAGTTAAAAACAAAGGAAAGTGTCGGAGAAAGACCTGCAGGCGTGCTAGCAGCTGCTCTTTCGTACAATCCATAATTTTTCTCTCCGGTGGTCCGCTAGCTAACGATTGGAAATGAAGGAGGGGACAGCCAAATAGTTTCTCTCCGGTGGTCCGCTAGCTAACGATTGGAAATGGAGGAGGGGACAGCCAAATAGGTTTTAGACCTCACCGGCGGAGACTCGCACAGTGTCTTCTTTTTGTTGCCAAAGTGTAATCTGAAAATTACAATTAAGGCCCAATATTGAAAATTACAATTTAGGCCCAATTTAGGGCTTGATGTAACATAATATTGTCAGTTTAGAATTTTTTTACAAATTTCGTTAGAAAATTCAGTTAAGTCGCCATGTATTGAATACATGATGATAGACAAATGGGCTAGTTTGTGTGGTCATTAGTTTTTAATCGGTCAAATTCAATGTTTTAAATATAAAATGTCAAAAATTAATTTCTTTTTCAAATGTATCCACTTTACCGCCTTCCTCTGAATTTTCCTGATTTTAATTTAAAAATGATTTTTGATAAAAAAAAATAAAATGTTAGTTTATATTTACTTTTTATATATTTATTATTCTGAAAAAATAAATAAGTTAATGTGGGTAATAGCATATATTAACATAATCTTAAATAATAAATATTTTCTAAGAAATACCTATTTTATTTTATTTTTAAAAAATATAAAATAAAAAATATGAGTTGGTCTTATAAAAAACTAGTTTTTTGTTAAGATAAGGAAAAACGTGTTTTCAAAATAAACGGTGGCAATTTTGTAATTACTGGCAACCATGTTCAAAATAAACGGTGGCATTTTAGGAGTTAATGGTTCCCCGTTTATGCCGGTGCGTGTTTAACAATGCCAGGTGTGACAAAGTGCCGGTTCATATGTAGCAAAGTGCCGGTAAAAAAAGTGCGAGTACCGGTTTAACAAAGTGCCGTGTAAACGCGATCGGCACTTTGTTAAACTGAAACCGGCACTTTTACACGGGCACTTTTAAATACAATGAACTGCACTCTTCACACTTGGCACTGTTACACTAACACTTTGGCACTCTGTTACACTAATATTTTCTTTGGCTCTCAAAAATACAAGCACGGCATTCAAAAATACATGGTGGCATTTGATTATACACTAACGGGCACTTATTTATACACTAACGGGCACTCAAATATACACCAACGGCACTTGATTATACACTAACGGGCACTTGATTAATCATCAACCGGCACTCAAAATAACATGTACCGGCACTCAAAAAAATATGAACCTAAGCATTAAAAATCAATTAAAGCGACATTCAATTTCTACCCAAACTCAAACCGGCATTCAATTTCTACCCAACCGGCATTCAAAACACAAGAACCGGCACTTCAAAATCAAGCGGCATTCCACAAAACATAAACCGGCATCCGAAAACTAGAACACTGCATTCAAAAACAAAAACACTGGCATTCAAAAACCAACAAAACAAATTAGAAACAAATTTCTTGAATTGAGGACGGTGAAGAAATTGTTGCCGAGGACGGTACCAGAAACACCAAACAAAACACAAATTCCAGTGACGATCAAGGTACGGCCAGTGGGGATTTGGATGGAAATTGAAGGGGAGGGATTTGGGCCGGAGAAGACGGAGGTTGCTTGGCCGGAGTAGGAGGGCGTCGGCTTAGGGCTAGAATAGGGCCGGAGAAGATGGTGGAGAAGGTCAGTTGTTGGCGATTGAAGGAGTGTTGGAGGTCGCCGGTTGGTTTCAGGGATCGGAGAGGGGATTGGTGTTGCCGGAGAAGGAGATCGCCGGTAATGGATTTGGTGAGGACGAAGAAGAAGACGCAGAACTTCACTTTGCGTATAGAGAGAGAGAGGAGAGAGACTTCCTTTGCGTATTTGCGTAGAGAGAGAGAGAGAGGTGTTATTATATGTGTGTAACTGTCTGTTGCGTTGCGGTAAAACACGTTTTTTGTTAAGTTAACAAAAAACGCGTTTTTTATAAGTTTTTGGCAAAAAATATATACATAAATAAAATATATAGCATTTTTATGTACTTTTTAAGAAAAAAAAATTTTGTAAAAAAATAATAAATATTTTTAAAATAAAAATAATTTTTATAATTAAAAATAGTTTTCTGAAAAAATAAATAAATCTTATAAATCAAAAAACAGTAGTTTTTTAGAAAAATAGTTATATATATAATATATATATATATATATATATATATATATATATATATATATATATATATATATAGATTATATATATATTTTAAAGTAATACTCCCTCCGTCCCACCGTAGTGTAGACTTTTGGTCAAATTGACCAAACTTTGACCAATAATTTTAGCCCAAAATAATTATCCTAATGGAAATCTAAAACTTGAAATCGAAAATAATCTTAATTGTGATACAATAACCATTTTTAGATTTTTGTTAGAATAATTATTTTGTGCTAAAATTATTGGTCAAAGTTTGATCAATTTGACCAAAAGTCTACACTACGGTGGGACGGAGGGAGTATATATTTTTCAGAAATATTAATTATTTTTTAGAAAATTAGTGTTGATGATGTCCTTTATGTTTTATGTTGAGGTATGTATCACATTCTCCGCTGAAAGGGAGAAACATATTTCAGTTTTTATTATGTGTTCAAATTTGTATATAATGTACTTTTGCAAGGAGATGATAATTTCTTCGGTTGAAAAGAGTTTTTTACTGCAAGGAAAGAAAGTGAAGGGAAGGGAGGGGAAGGGAAGGGAGGGAGAGGAAATGGCGGTAACATTTCTTTCCTTCCAATCCGCGCACTCACGGGAGAATTGAAATGGAAGGAGATGAGGCCTCCATTTCCTTCCCTTTCCTCGCTTGAAAAAACTCAGGAGCATGCCCAGGGAGGAAATGAGCTCCCATTTCCTCTCTTTCCTTTCCTTTCCCCGGAAAATCAAACTCTGGAGCAGACCCCTAGTGTGTTTTTTTTTGCTATAACAATACCCTTTTGTGTTTCGAGAATAATTTTTTGAATCTGATTCTCTGATTTTGTCATGGAGTCTATAGTGTCATTTCCGTAATCAAGGATTTTCGAGAAATCTAATTCTAGATGTTTTAACAATTGTTGTTCCTTTGGTCTGTGGCTAATGAATACCCGTTTTCGGGCTGGTCTGTAAGTGTGACTGTCAACTTCTGGTAAGGAAGCATTTTTGTCCTCCATTCTGTCCTTTTTAACGCCATATTTTCATATAATTATAGTAAACTCACATCGTTTTCAATCACCTTAATCCAAGTTTGATTGAATATTCATTTACCCCTCAACATTTTATTACTTCTCCACTTTTCGATACTCCTAACTACTGATGCTGTTGGAAATTAATTAACAGCACCACAGATTAAACAAATAATTTAATCAACAGTGGGGGAATTTGTTAATCAAGTCAAGATCGTACCAATCAATAAGCCAATAGCAAAACGACAGCAAGGAAACGGGATCAGGAAAACCAACAGAAACAAGTAAACAAACGATTAGAAAACTTATCGTGATTTGATCGAGTCGCCTTTAGAAGACTGTCCTAAGAGAAAATATTGCCCCCAATTGGTGCAACTCAGGTACAGGAAAATTTCTTCGGGGATAAAACAATCACGGATTACGTACCAAGAAAGATGTGCACACAGGTAGGCAATCGCCGGCGGTCCTATCTCAGTCGCCTTGAATCTCACGAACCAATCTCTATGAACCGGGAGTAATCAAACAATGAAGTAAAGCAAGAGAATTGTTTTTCTCTTCAAAACCTCATACCCAACTCGGATGGAGGAAGTATATTATTTATATGTAGGGTAAATTAGGTTTTAGAGTCTTAATATGACCTAAAAACTGCTGCAATTCGGCCCAGGAAAACATCAGCCCGTCACAAGCGCGGCCGCCCTCGAGGTTGCGCGACCGCCCTGAGCAACGGGTGATTATTGTCGAGCTCTCTGTACAATAGCGCGGTCGCCCTTGGCCTTAGCGCGGCCGCCCTTGAGCACAGTGCTTCCGACATGATTTTCCCCTTAGCCAAATTCTGTCCAAACCCACGACGCTCCAAGGTCATAGAGCTATGGACTTCATACCACATATATCAAATATTTCAACAATCCCCCACAAGTTCATAGAAATATGACATGTACAGATTGTCCATTTCCATGCTTTCAATAATGGTACCTTCCGGCTTGAACCACTACCTATGTTATCCAACGCAAACCTCCACGGGACCAGATGAACGGGTGTCTTGAATCTGATGCCTTTGGATGTAGAGGCCTTTGTTGGTAACAAACACGACAAAAGCTATGATAGGCCCTCTATCGAACACTTGACGCTTATAAGCCATACGTCCCAATCCTCTATCATGAGTGCTTTCAAGAAATAACCCGATTTCCTCTAGTTGCGGCCAACAACAACACTCACTTAGTTGGGCATCTCAGAAGATGTACTGCTAACATCTTGTCTAAAAGACTTGAACCCATTCAAAGTTTCAAACTTTTACTTTACTAGCAGCCACGAGCACCTCTAGGCTATTTAGGGGATAGACTCAGACATGTAACATGTCAATCTAACTTTAGGTGCTCCGACTCACCCCACAGCTTGTTATTACCACATTGAATCTCCTTTGTGGAATCTCCACGCAGGTAGATTGGGCTGCTACTGCTGTATGAATCAGACAGGTTCGCACCCATCCCCAACCTAGATTTTTGAACTAGAGCAAATTCTAGCCCTTTGGTTAAAGGATCAGTTGTGTTATCCTTGGTACCAACATAATCAACAGCTATCACCTTCCGAGACACAAGATCCCTTATAGATTTTAATCTAATTTGGATATGTCTCCTGGTTTTACAGTTGTACTTGACACTTTTCAGTTTCTCAATTATGGCAGTGTTGTCACAATGTACAGAGATTACAGGCATGGGTTTACTGACCATGGGCAACTCGGACATAAGTCCTCGAAGCCATTCGGCTTTTCCAATCCAAAGAGTGTCAAGTGGCAACTAGTTCGGCCTCAAATGTAGACCTAGACAACAAAGTTTGTTTGGTCGACCTCCAGCGACCGCAGCCTCCGCCTAAGGTGAAAACATACCCCGTACAGCCATAACTCCCGGAGTTAAAGGCAATCTAGCTTGCATCACTATATCCTTCAAGAACAGAAGGGTATCTACCGTAATGTAGCCCAAGGAAAACTGTTCCCTACAAATACCTGAGAACTCTATCAAGAGCTTCCCAATGTGCTTTATTTGGACATTGAGTATATCTAGCCAACCTAGTAACCGAGTAGGATATATCCGGTCTAGTACAATTGGCAAGATACATCAAACTTCCAATAATTTGAGAATATCTCAATTGAGCCATCGGTACTCCACTTTCATTCTTAGTAAGTGCAGCTGAAAGGTCATATGGAGTCTTAGCTACTTTGCAATTCTTATAACCAAATTTCTCAATTACACTTTCAGTATAATGAGATTGCGATATGGTTATGCCACTAGTTGAACGAGTCAACTTAAGGCCAAGAATCACACTAGCTACTCCCATATCCTTCATCTCAAACTTACTTTTCAAGAATTCCTTAGTAGTATTAATTATCCTCATATCCGTTCCAAACAACAGGATATCATCAACATACAGACATAAGACAATACTACTATCACCAATACTTTTGCTATAAACACACTTATCAAACTCATTAGTAACAAAGCCAAATGATGAGACAATTTTATCAAATTTCTCATGCCACTGCTTAGGGGCTTGTTTGAGTCCATATAAGGACTTAACAAGTTTACAAACCTTTCTCTCATTGCCAGAGGCCTCAAAACCTTCAGGTTGATCCATATAAATTTCTTCCTCTAGATCGCCATGCAAGAAAGCGGTCTTAACATCCATCTGATGGATAGGAAGATCATATACAGAGGCCAATGCTATAAGCATTCAGATTGTAATCATTCTAGCAACTGGCGAATAGGTATCGAAATAGTCTATTCCCTCCATTTGCTTGAATCCCTTAGCCACTAACCTAGCCTTAAACTTGTCAACGGTTCCATCCGGTTTCAGTTTCCTTTTGAAGACCCACTTACATCCTATCGTGCTACAAACTGTGAGGAGATCGACCAATTCCCATGTCCCATTAGAGACAATAGAATCCATCTCACTCTTAACAGCATCCTTCCACTGCTTGGCATCAGAAGTGGCCATAGGAGCTTTGAAGGTTAGAGGATCACCCTCGACATTGTAAGTGATGAAATCACTTCCATAGTCCTTGGTGGTCTTTGCCCGTTTGTTCCTTCTTGGTTCAATCTCATAGTCAGAATGAGTTGCACTAGAATCAACCCCCACATTTGTCAGCTCCTCTACTTGAGCAGGAATGGAATTAGTGGTTGGGTTAGATTCCTTAGAAAGTCCGTCTTTCATAGGAAACACATCCTCAAAAAATGTTGCATCACGTAACTCAACTATAGAGTTCACATCTATGCCAGAAATTTCAGATTTTATAATAAGAAATCTCAATGCATAGCTTGTTTCAGAATAACCTATAAAGATAGCATCAACAGTTTTAGGTCCAAGCTTTTTCCTTTTGTGTGCGGGTACAAGTACATTTGCAAGGCACCCCCACACTTTTAAGTGTTTCAGGCTTGCCTGTCGACCTCTCCAAAGTTCAAACGGACTTTCCTTTCTATGTTTAGGAGGTACTCTATTCAGAATATGGCAAGCCGTATTCAAAGCCTCTCCCCACATATATTTGGGCAGTCCAAAACTTATGAGTAAACTGTTAATCATATCGATAAAGGTTCTATTCTTACGTTCAGCTACACCATTAGATTGAGGAGTGTAGGGAGGAGTCTCTTCATGTACAATTCCATTTTCTTGGCAATAATACATGAATGGGTTAGACTCATATTCACCTCCTCTATCAGACCTTAACCGTTTAAGTTTCTTGCCAGTTTGTGTTTCTGCTTCATTCTTAAATATAATGAATTTATCTAATGCTTCATCCTTAGAATTAAGCAGATAGACATAACAGTATTTACTAGCATCATCAATAAAGGTGAGAAAATATTTCTTTTTGTCTTTGGTCAACAAGCCATTAAATTCACAAATATCAGTATGAACTAAATCTAGAATTTCAGATTTTCTCACCACCGATTTAAACGGACCTTTCGTAGATTTAGCTTCAACACATACATGACACTTAGAATTTTTATCAATAGCATGTTTAGGAATAATATCTAAATTCATCATTCTTTTCACATAATCATAATTAATATGTCCTAAACGACCATGCCAAACATTTGAAGATTCAATGGAATAAGAAACAGGATAATCAATAGAACTAAAATTATTGTGCGAACAAACATCAGTTTCAACTCTAATTTTAAATAAACCATCCGAGGAGTAACCTTTCCCCACAAAACTACCAGAATCCAAAATTATGACCTTATTACATTTAAACGAAATTTCAAATCCTTCCCTAACTAAACTAGAACCACTAATAATGTTGCGACGAATATCAGGAACGTGATACACTCGATGCAAGGTAAGAATGCGCCCATTAGGAAACTTTAGGTCCACGCGTCCAGTCCCAAGCACCTTTGCAGCACTAGAGTTCCCCATCGTCACTAATCTACCACTGGCCAGCCGGTAAGACACAAATAGCAATTTATCGGCCAAACGTGCACATTTGCCCCAGTGTCAACTAGCCACTCGTTGGGTTCATAGACAGAAAGAGTTCAGACAAGAGGTTACATACTTTGTAACATTGTAGGTCGAGCGTCAACTCCAGGTGCGTCGAGTCGGGATCATCATAATCCTTCGGACCCAACACCATGTTGACAGCAGGATGGTCATCGCCAGAGCCTTGTGGTCCTTTTCCTTTCTTGGACGGGCGGTCCCTAGAAAAGTGTCCACCTTCTCCACAATTCCGTCTCGCTTTTGCTTTTGGCTTCTTAAAGTTATTTTTCTTAACTTTAATCTTATCATGGTTTTCTTTATCCTTAGAGTGAGTTTTCACACCTTTTCCTTTAAACTTGCTTTTATCAGTCACCATATTAGCAGCAGCCTCCACAGGTACGCTAGGTTGGTTACCATTATGCACCTCCTGAATCGCAATTGCATTCATCAGCTCATTGAGTGTCAAGCTTCCAGTACGATGCTTGAGGGTCATACCGAATTCCCCCCAAAATCGAGGAAACTTCTCAATAATAGCCATGACAGCGAACTTATCAGGAAGTCCCATGTCAGCATCCTTTAGTGATTGCAAAATGATTTGGAGTTCGTGCACTTGGTCGGTAACCGACTTTCCCTCACTCATGCGATAATTCAGGAACTTACCCACTTGGTACTTTTCCACACCGGAGTCATCGGTGCTGTACTTTGTGGAAAGCGACTCCCACAAACGACGCAAAGATGAGAGGAGCAGAGCAATAGACATCAAAGAGTGCATTTGACAAAGCTGACAGAATGCATCCTCGAACAACATCGTCCTGCTCCTTCCACTGTTTAACAGCAGCCACACTAGCGAGATCATCGGCTTTTAGAGCGGGACATTTAGATGACAGCATACCAGACATGCCCTTAATTGACAGCCAGATCTTCATGCGTTCAGACCAACGCTTGAAGTTCTTTCCAGCGAACTTCTCCGGAAGATCTGAGGTGTCAACTAGGGACTTAAAGGGAGAACTAGAGGTACCAGCAGACATGATTCAATAAACTATTTTCTCTTAGACTGTTGGAAATTAATTAACAGCACCACAGATTAAACAAATAATTTAATCAACAGTAGGGGAATTTATTAATCAAGTCAAGATCGTACCAATCAATAAGCCAATAGCAAAACGACAGCAAGGAAACGGGATCAGGAAAACCAACAGAAACAAGTAAACAAACGATTAGAAAACTTATCGTGATTTGATCGAGTCGCCTTTAGAAGACTGTCCTAAGAAAAAATATTGCCCCCAATTGGTGCAACTCAGGTACAGGCAAATTTCTCCGAGGATAAAACGATCACGGATTACGTACCAAGAAAGATGTGCACACAGGTAGGTAATCGCCGGCGGTCCTATCTCAGTCGCCTTGAATCTCACGAACCAATCTCTATGAACCGGGAGTAATCAAACAATGAAGTAAAGCAAGAGAATTGTTTTTCTCTTCAAAACCTCATACCCAACTCGGATGGAGGAAGTATATTATTTATATGTAGGGTAAATTAGGTTTTAGAGTCTTAATATGACCTAAAAACTGCTGCACTTCGGCCCAGGAAAACATCAGCCCGTCACAAGCGCGACCGCCCTCGAGGTTGCGCGACCGCCCTGAACAACGGGTGATTATTGTCGAGCTCTCTGTACACTAGCGCGGTCGCCCTTGGCCTTAGCGCGGCCGCCCTCGAGCACAGTGCTTCCGACGTGATTTTCCCCTTAGCCAAATTCTGTCCAAACCCACGACGCTCCAAGGTCATAGAGCTATGGACTTCATACCAAATATATCAAATATTCCAACATATGCATCATTTGCTCACCGGCTCACACGACCATTTGAGAATAAAGGTGTAATATAATATTTAATGAGAACTGAAAACATGATACCTTATACTTTCCCTTTTAAATTTATTTCTCTTTTAACGTACTTTACTTTTATTCTCCATGCAATGACTTTTGGTCTTCATAGAGATTTATGCCAAAATAAAAAATAAAAGAATGAAAGTTGCTGCCAGGCTTTTATTTTGCTGACAAAAAAACGCGTATTTATCTATACTACTTTTTAAACTTTCCCCCCTCACATCCTCACATGCATGGATTACGAAACCCATTCCTACAAGTAACAAAAGAGTATAAAATAATAAGTTCTGATGACGCCTGAATTTTTGGGATCAGAGCAGTTTGTAGGATATTTGGCAGGATATATTTGATGCGTATCTATATCACAACACAAGGAAGCATCGTTAAGGTCAAAGTTGGATGTTACTCCAACTCAGGCCCTCGAGTGTAAGAATAAGATATCTTAGAGAGTATAAGAACCTGAGAATAAGACTTTGAATTGTCTTAGAGTGTTTGTGTGTTTAGGATTTGTATAATATGACTTACAATATCAATTTGACACTTATCTTGTCCAAGGGGACAAAGATCTTCTATTTATAGGGAATGGAGAGTTGCTCGCTGACGTAAATCTTAGTCTTTCACGAGGTACGTGTCCGCATAGGATTGGCTCTTGTCAGTAAAGTTAGATTCACTTGCAGAGGGGACGTCGTTGATGTGGACAGGAGTCGTGTATCTGGCGCGGCGCATTAAATGAAATAGTAGGCGCCTGAGCCATGCATTCAATGCGATGGAAATAAGCCGCCTACTTGCTTGTCAAAGCCAGTAAGTAGCTTGCTCAATAAGCTTTGGTATTAACCAGGAGTCTGGTGAGATAACCGGGAGCCTGATATGAGACCGCAGTCAACATCTTGGGCGCGATCAATGATATTTGACACGGGCATACGGATGGGACGGTCACAACTACCGCGGTCACCAGACTGGCGATCTAGGTCCCTTTGGTCTTGGCTGTGATGGGATGAGAGGAACGCGATCTTGACCTCGAGGGTCTATCTGTCCCGTGGTCTTGACTCTGTCGGTCTAGGGAACGCCACGTCATACTGGGCCTTTGGACCAGACCGAGCTTGGGCCCGGTCTAGCTGGTCCGGGCTCATCAAGTTCATTATTTACAAAAAGGGAAAAAAAAAAAAAAGGTAAAAGAAACATACGATAAAATAAAATAAATGTACTACCATATAGTAATTTAAATGTATATTTATATTGACCTATTTTTTTGGTCCTTTTATTACATTGAGAGACAAAGAATAACATTGCATATGACACACACAAACACACTTATATATAATACATATGAATTGAATACCTTTGGAGGAACTCACATGGGAGAGCCAACAAAAATATGCCTCTCCCAATGCAAGCTTCCCTAAATAAATAAAAAAAAAAAAAATCGATATAACTACACTAATATATCAATTAATATTATGTGATGGTCAGTAATGTCTTCAAAGAATTCTCTGAAGATCATCAAATGAATGAAAGTAATATAGCAACTCCAAGAAATGTAGATTTGAATGAAAATAATAATCAGCAAAAGTCCCATAGCCGAAAATCGCCTTCTTCGTAAACATCTTCAACAAAAGCTGGATCGAAAAATGCTCCACCGTTGATCATATCAATGTACTTTGGAGAATCAAACTTGTACCAAGGTGCGTTAAGAATTGACATAGGTTCATGATCATCATCAGCCGTACAGAATGAGTTGGTGGGGACTAACGAGAATACTTCATCTTCAATGTGATTGGAAATTGGGGAGGAGGGTGAGAGGGAAGGTGAATAGGATGATGACAAAGAGGACGTTGTCGATGAAGGAGAGGAGAGAGAGTAAGTAGGCGGTGATGGCGTGGTACTAGTACTGATTGTTGAGGTGGCATTATCAAGAAAGGCGTTAGCGGCAGCAGCAGCCACCCTTTGAATGGACTTGGGGGACATGATGGTTTGATTGGTGGTGGTGGGGGTGGTGATGGTGGTGGGAGGTGGGAAGTTGAGGGTGGTTGCTTTGGTACCCTTAAGGCAAATTAGGGCAGCATCATAGGCTCTAGCAGCAGCTTCAGCAGTGGAATAAGAACCTAACCAAATTCTTGTTTTTTGATTAGGTGCTCTTATTTCAGACACCCATGAACCCCAACTCCTCATTCTAACACCTTTGTACTTCTTCTTTAGGCTCATCGTCTTCGGTGACGGCTCTGCAGATTGCTTCTTCTCAATCTTCACCATCTATGAATGTTGTTGTAATAAGGCTAGGGTTTAATATTTTTCCTTGTTTGAGAGTATGTTTTGGTTTTGAATGTGATTGTGATTGTGATGAAAAAAGGAGGAAATGTTTTGATATTTATAGATGCTTAGTAACATAAAATTGGTTGCCAGATGTGTTCCAGTTCTTTAGTGAAAGTGACTATTTTCATCCTCCATTTTTAAATAAATATACTTTTAATTAGAGTATGGTATTGAGTCATAAATCAGTCAGCAGAGTAACATATATACAACTCTCCAAAAAAAAATAGTCTCATTTTATTTACTCCCTCCGTCTCACTTCAAAGATTCTAGAGTAGTATTTCACGCTTTTTAAGAAAATTTTAAAAAAATTAATAAAAAATTGCAAGTGAGTAGAAGATTAGAGGAGAGAGAATGTAAAAGTTAAAACATTTATGATAAAACCTTTTTTTTATTGTTTTTTTTTGTAAATATGTTAACATTATTAGGGTATAATGAATGGTTTTTTTTTTAATATATTTACATTATAAGGGTATAAATGTCAGAACACTGTTCAAAATTTGTCATTTATGAAATGAGACTTTTAGTCCAAGATGGATCAAAAGGGAAAGTAAGACTCTTGAAGTGGGACGGAGAGAATATTAATTAATTATAATAAATTTTAGCTAATTAAAAATTTATAAGAAACTTATAGTTCTAATGAAAGTTTAAAAATTAATTTTGATAGTATTTCAAATGGTTCATCAATATAAATTCTTAAACTTTCAGTAAGGTTAATTATAATTAAAATTAAAAAATATGTTAATCAAATTACAAGCAAGTTGACAATCAAGCTTAAAATTAGAATATCTTTTTCGAGAGTATTCCCTCCGTCCCAAAATAAGACTCATTTGACACACGTAAATTAATCTAAAATTATTATTCAAATTACAATCACATTACAACAAAAATGTAAATAGATCATTCTGGATCGACAAAAACTCCTGTGATACTGTCTCACGATGTGACATGGTTATATTTTCTCTTTTAAAGTGTTACATTTTCTGAAAGTGATACATTTTTAAAATTTAACACTTTCAAAATGAAAATATAACCCAATTGCACTGTGAAAAAAGAAAATGTAATCTCGTCGCATTATGAAACGGTCCCACACAGGAGTAATTTTTTATTTTTTTTTTGACTTACGCAACAAGTCACAACAGAAACCGACTTTTCCTGAAATAAGGTTAATTTTGATGAAATATAGAAAGAAGAAAAAAAGGGAAGGGAACATGGAGGGATGGAGGGGCAACTGTGACTGTGACCTTAACCCACATGGGTGTCACATTATTTAATAATAAAGTCAGACCATCTTATAAATTATTAATATTAATATTAATTAATTATTATAAATATTGTGTGTTAACATAGGATTCTGAAGCAGCTTCGAGGATTTTTCAGGTGACTTATTTCAAATTAATTATTTAAATAATTATTGGGTACTACATTTTTAAATGAAAAAAATATGAAGGATAGTACCATAGAAGGTGAGGTGAGACCCGTGGGCAGCTGGTGCTTCACTGTCTCCCAAGCTTAAAACCGCGTCAGATTGAGAGAGGCTTAGACTCACTCAGTGGCTAACCATCTCTCTCTCTTTCTCGGGAACGTTCGCTCCCAAATTCCAAAATTTTAAACACAAATTTCGTCATTAGGAGCGGACACTCCCTAATTCCAAAAACTCAGCAGCGTTGTCTTCACACACTCTCTCTCTCTATCTCTCTCTCTCTCTAAGCATGAATGACTATATACAAAGGTAGAAAATTCTCCGGAAAATATGGGCATTAACGTTGCATGGCTTTTGGGTTTTGTTGCATTAACGTTAAGTTAGCGTTCTTTCTTGAGATGATTCTAATATGGAATGGAAGGACACAAATCTCCTTTCTTACACTGCCAATTACAAATTGGTCTTGATCTGTCTAACTTTTAGGACAAAGCGAGCTTCGATCTCCCGTCCCATGTGAGCCATGCTTTCACACTTGGAGTTGGTGGCATGGCCAACGTTCTTTTTCATTGCTTGAATTACTTGTTTATCAACCAAGTCACTGTAGATTTGACTCTTCCTTATTCACACTACTAATATGATTACTAGTGCACTTTATAGATAATTATTACAAGGGGGAGATTTCCTCCCTCATTATACATTTTGGTATACTGTAATACATACTTTAGATTTAGAGTGGGAATATTGTTGATCGATCTTCCGTACGCAAGGGAGCACATTAAAGAAAGCAACACGATATTGTTGTACGTTGTTGTTGTAATAATTAATGTAGTATTGAGGTACATGTCCGTAATGGAGTTTTTTTTTTTTTTGATACCGGGTTTAGAACGTAGGATTAATCACGAATCACGGCGGTATGCGCGGAGGTAAATCGCGGATGTCTTACTATGCGTAGGGGTACAATCTCCATACTCAGGGAGGCCTCCTAGGCATTTACATCACTCTTACATCACCGATTGGCTGCTCAAATTTCTTTGAGGCAATTGCATCACTCTTACAACACAAATTGGTACTCAGAATTTCTTCCCAAGATTCGAACTCCCACACCGAGAATCTGGCCCAATCGCTTCCTAAAGCTGCGGATGTGCGGGAGGCTCGAAGGACCGAGCCGAGTAGGAATTAAACCGCGAGATTCGAGGGGAATCGAGCACGACTCTCTGGAAAGCCCACCAACATACCACTGGACCAAGGCCACTTTGGTATGTCCGTAACGGAGTTAGGGACAGAGAAGGGGGTAGGAACCTTTAGAGTCAAAAACTCGGGCTGTCATTTGAAAGCGAGAGATCAATCAGTGGAGGACTAGTGTTTAGTTTCATAGTATTATTCACTCGACTTTGTCCTTGGAAGTGGTTGGGAAAATTAAATGGGTACGTGCAGCTGATGGGGGAAGGATGGGCGAAGGAGCCTTGAATCTTGAAATATGTTTCAGACAATGTCCATGTCGGTTGTAATGCCCATGCACATCCCTTTCCCACCTCTCTCTCTCTCTCTCTCTCTCTCTCTCTCTCTCTCTCTCTCTCTCTCTCTCTCTCTCTCTCTCTCTCTCTCTCTCTCTCTCTCTCTCTCTCTCTCTCTCTCTCTCTCTCTAGAGAGATAGAGAGTGAGAGAGAGAAATTAAAGTGAATATTTTGAGGAGCAACAAACAATGATATCCACCAAGTAATGGCATATGCATGTATAATGGATTGATCACATGTAGTTGGAAGTGAGACTTTGGAGAAGAAATCATGATTGAAATAATACTACACAAACCAATTCCATATGAAGAAAATATATACTTACTCCCTCCGACCCGCTACAAAGTTCACAGTTACTGTTTGCACGCAAATTAAGAAAAACATTAGTGGAGTAAGTGTTGTGAGTATGAAAAGTGAGGTTGGAGAGAGAAAGTGGGATAGAAAATAGTGATTTGATTGGTGTTGTGAGTATAAAAATAAAGTAGGAGAGAGAATTAGTGGGTGAAATAGTCAAATGTCTTTGCCATTTTAGGAAGTGTACAATTTGTAATGGAACGCCCAATGAAAAAAAAAGTGCAGAATGTAGCGGGACTAAGGGAGTATGATGTTTCCTATTTAAGTTAGACAATTACTATTTGGCACGTATACCTATCACATACTATTACTATTTCTGTTATACAGTATCATATACTCCCTCCGTCCCACAACAAGTGACACAGTTGCTGTTTCGCACGGGAATTAAGGAAAAAGTGAAAAGGTTGATGTGTTGTGAGTGTAGATAGTTGAGTAGGAGAGAGAATGAGTGGAGAGAATAGTAAATTATAATGGTGTTGTGAGTATTAAAATAATGTAGGAGAGAGAATGAGTGAAGGGAATAGTAAAGATTCTTTGCCATTTTAGGAAGTGTGACTTATTAGTGGGACGCCCAAAATGGCAAAGTGTGTCACTTGTTGTGGGACGGAGGGAGTATAGTATCTATAGTACGTATAAATGAGGGAAGGTTGGCACTGTTCCATGAACAGTTTCATCCGCCAACTTTACCGTTTTGCCCCCACTATTTTGTCACTTTCCCATTTTGCCCTCCCTTTAAAAATTTTTTTTTTTTTTTAAAAACACACACATACCCTTCTCTCTCTCTCTCTTCATTCAGTTTGAATTTCAAAATGGAGGAACTATTTGGTCCCTCACATTTTGCCCAAAAAAAAAAAAAAATTTTTTTTAATTAAATTTTTTTTTTATTTAAATTTTTTTTTTTTTAAAAAAAAACAAAATCAAAAAACGTGACCTTGGACACGGGCTTAGACTAGTATAGTATCTGACAGAAAATAATGAACACAATCACACAAAACACAAAGTAGATTCACGTTAACTATGAAAAAAAATAGAAGGTCATTTCGGCGTAATATGAAACTCCAATACGAAATTGTTGGGATACTTATTTACGATTAGTACATTGAATGTCTTATATTTATATTTATGACAAAGACTTATATGAGAACAAGAATACCCGTCTCATTCATGAGACGGGTCGGATCCATGACCCATGACTCGCCCAAAAAAAAATTTGCTCCAGACCTTCTCTCTTTGTCACTTTCTCCCTCAAGACGTAAACACCTCCCTCTCTCTCCTGTCTCTCTCTAGACGCAAACTACCCCTCCTCCATCATCTTCCTCATCTGATCTCCACCTAGCTTCTCCTCACCGGAAACCTCACCCGACCTCAACCTTCACCACCGTCAAACCTTCCTCTACCCCAATTCCCTTCTTCTCCGATCTCAACACCAAGTGGCGCCCCTGTTCCCCTCAATTGCTTTCACCAATTCTCTCAACCTTCCCGATCTAATCTCCCCTCAATCAAAACCCATACACCGGCGACCTCCATCTCCTTCATAACTGTTCCCTGTTCTTTCCCAAAATCAGTTCGCCGGCAACCCAAACACCAATTCTCCCTCCAACCGTCGTAACCTTCCCGTTCCAGAGTCCATCACCGTCGCAACCCAAAAAAATTTAAAAATTTACTTTAAATTTTGTTTTTTTTTTCGGTTTGTGAAAAGTAATAGTTACTATAACATAATGTAATGATTGTATGCATATAAAGTAACAGTTTGTATACATTGAAGTAATATATATATACAGAAAAGTAATAATGTTTTTTCCTATGTTTTCTTCGTTTGACAAAAGTAATACTTATTATAACTAAAATGTAAGTGTTATTTATATGTAATAGTATTTGTACATAATTGTAACACATATGTATAGATATCTATATGTTTTCAAACAATTTCATATACATAAGTTATTACATTATCTATAGAAATATGTTACAATTTCATCTATCAAAGTGTTACATTTACTTGTATAAACTATTACATTCATATACATAAGTTATTACATTTCAAATGTAATACATATAGTTTGTATTACATTTGAAAAAATGGGTAAAAATGAGCTTTTATTTTTTTAAAACAGGTATTACGTTACTTATGAACAATGTTACTTTATATGTATACAGTCATTACATTAAGAGATGGTAACTATTACTTTTTCTAAACCACTGAAAAGCCGAAAAAATAATATAAAAACTAAAAAAAAAAAAGCAAAAAAAAATTTAAAAAATGGGCCTATGAGAGGCTGCCACGTGTCAGAGTATTACTATCTGCAATATATTAGTGAAAGTTGTTTTTTTAAAAAAAATACTCCGAAAAATGAAAAAAGAGACTCAGACACTCAAAAATCACGTGGCTTTTGCTGACATGGGTCATGGGTCAACCCGTCTCATACATGAGACGGATCCCCTTGTTTTCACGGGAGACTACCTCTATATTTATTGATGTAACGACAAGATGATCTCGTAACATGATCTTGTTGTGGACTAAAAAACAACATTATCGAGATACCTAGGTTCTTTGTATTTTAAATATAACGACAATACTGTATTCATAAAAATTCATGAAAAATTCGTTTTAGTCCTCTGTATATATGTAGGTCTCAATTTTATACCCAAAAATTAGTGTCTTTATCTTTGTTAACAGAAAATTTATAATAACCAACATACTCCCTCCGTCCCACAAAACATTACCCCTTTTACTATTTTGGGCGTCCCACTTTAAAGTCCCACTTTTCTAAAAAGGAAATTTTTTAATACTTCTTTATTCATGGAACTCACTTGTCATACTCACAACACTTTTCAAATTTACTATTCTCTCCACTCATTCTCTCTCCTCCCACTCACAACACCTACTTTAATAACATTATTCCTTATTTTCCGTTCTCAACAGTAAAGGGGTAAAATTTTGCGGGCCGGAGGGAGTATTATATATTCAAAAATTCAAATAACAAAATTTGGTCCATCAGGCAAAATTTGTTTTTGTTTGTAGCCACTACAACCACCACCATCATAATCCCACCACCATGCACCCCAGTCTAGGGCTGTTATGCGAATCGAACAGGCTCGGGCTCGATTCGGGCTCGGCTCGTAAAAGCTCGAGCTCGAGAAGGCTCGAGTCTAACTCGAGCTCGAGCTCGACCCGATTTTCAGGCTCGAATTTTTTTCGAGCTCGGCTCGTTTGTTCGGCCAGCTTTGATCGGGATCGACTCGTTTAAGCTCGGATCGGGATCAGCTCGTTAAAAGTTCGAATAAATATTTTCGCAAACGATTCGAGCTCGGCTCAATAAGCTCGACTCTGATTTCTTTATTATACTTTCATTTGTTTAGTTTTTTTCTAACATTTTTATATAACTTTTTGAAAAAACACTTCAATACTAAAAAAAGTCCAAAATATTTATTTATACTCCCTCCGTCCCAATAGTAGCTTCCCATTTTGCCATTTTGGGTGTCCCGCTAATAGCTTCCACTTTCCTTTTTTGGCAAAGGAATCTTTATTATTCCCTCCACTCATTCTCTCTCCTACATTATTTTAATACTCACAACACTATTATAATTTACTATTTCCTCCACTCATTCTCTCTCCTATTTTCAAATTACACTCACAACATTTTTACTTCTCCCTCATTTTATTAATTTGCGTGTACAGAAAAATTTGGACAGCTCTTACTGGGACGGAGGGAGTATTCATAAAAAATTATACATTTATACATAAAAACTAAAGAATTTTACCCGTCCCTGATTTCTTTATTATACTTTCATTTCATTTGTTTAGTTTTTTTCTAACTTTTTTTTATATAACTTTTTTTTAAAAAAATTTCAATGCTAAAAAAAGTCCAAAATGTTTATTTCTATTCATAAAAAATAAAAAAATTATACATTTATGCATAAAAATTAAAGGGTTTTATCCGTCCCTGGTTTCTTTATTATACTTTCATTTGTTTAGTTTTTTTCTAACTTTTTTTATATAACTTTTTGAAAAAAAACTTCAATACTAAAAAAAGTCCAAAATGTTTATTTTTATCCCTAATATAAATTGAACATTTTAAAATTATTACTCTATTCGTTTGAAAATAAATTTGAAAATCTGTCTCAAAATATTTGACATTTTAAAATGTCATTCGAAAAGTATAAAATAAATAATAAATATTTTTCTTAGTTATTTTCAATTTTTTAATGTTTTTATAAGAAAAGAAAGAATTATGAAAAATCAAAATTGAAAAAAAAATTATGTAGAGACAAAGACAAAGCTCGAGCTCGGCTCGACTCGTTTAGGCTCAAGAATTCAAATAAAAGCTCGATAAAGCTCGAACTAAAGATCGTTTGAGTTCATATTTTTTTAAAAATTCGAGTTAAGCTCGAGCTCAGCTCGTTAAAGCTCGAGTTCGAGAAGCTCGCAAAAAAGCTCGCGAACAGCTCGAAATTCGTTTCGAGCCGAGCTCGAACGAATTTTTCAGGCTCGAGCTCGAAAAAGCTCGACTCGTTAATTTTTAGTCGAGCTCGAGCTCGACACCTCAAAGCTCGGCTCAGCTCGTTTACAGCCCTACACCCCACTATCACCATGCATCTCCGCCAGGGGCGGATCCAAAGAGCAATTGACATGAGCTCCAGCCCACCTCAAAATTTTAATAAAAAAAAAAAATTAAAATTTTTACCTAAGTCAGTCAGTACGCGCAACCGTCAAAATCCCCACTCACAATCCACTCTATACCGCCATACCCACGTGACCGACTATATATAACTTTTTTTTTATATATGAAGTTATTTTTCACTGTTATTATTGTTTACAATATTTTTTAAATACCAAACCCACGCGATTCCAAAATCATGAATCCGCCCCTGATTCGCCGCCACTGCTACTGCACCCCACCCACCACCACCAACCAACTTCCGTCATCGCCACAACCAAGAAGAGAAAAAGATGGAGAAGAAGAAAGAGGAGGGGATGAAGTTGAAGGAGAATGAGAAGGAGGAGAAGAAGGAAAGGGACACCAGACGAGCGACAATCTTTAATCTAGCCATGAAAATCACCCTGAAATGTACAATAGAGCATGCATGAATGCATTTTTTACCCTTCTTTGCCGCATATCCAGGCAAGCAAAGACACTGTTGATGAACTTCAAAGTCATATAACTGTAAAAAGTAAAATTTCAATGATATTAAAAATGATGTAAATAAAAGGGTCAGAAAATAACATAATGCCAGCGGAGATTTTGGGCACAGAACAACATATAACAAAACTAACACATCATCATGGGCATGTATGTGTGTTCGGTAACTCTAATTCATCTTGCTAATAAGCTCATTGATGTTATCCTCCCGGTTTCCTGAATCTCCCCCAAACTTGTAGAGCTTTTTCTTTCCCTGTAATGCCTTTTCTGGTTTATTCAGGCTGAAGGGGCACAAAAATCTTGTCACTTCCTTAAAATGTGGACCCACACGAGCAACCTCGTTTATGATGTCTTCTATGCATATAATCCCGTGCTCACCCAATGCCTGGTGGTAACAAAGAAAGGAGATAGTCAGAAATACACACATATATATATGCACAAACATACCCCCTCCCCCCCACACACACACACGAGTAACATATGGGACAGCAACAGCCAAACCCGGATTGTAGGAAAACTTTAGCATACCTGCTCAATCATGTTGTTGTCTGTCAAAGGGACTAATTCCTTGTTGACCTTTGCCAAACCTTTCTTAAAGATCAGCTCATTTACGCTCTTGAGATTGGGATATCTGCATATGCCAAAGATGATAAACTCAGAAAACCTTAGATTATGAGGCAGCGGTAAAAACATTTAAGAAGACGATGGTACTTATATAGCAACATCGGTTAATACTTGGCTACGAGGAAAAATAAGTCAGCTTAAAATATGTGGGTAATTTGGTAAATTAGCACACAGAGGGGCTCCGAAAAGTAAGTAAATATATGCCTTCTATTTGCCAAGAATAAATATCAACATGATTTGCAGACCAGTTATCGTTCCTTTCCACCCTATTTTGTGGGCTGAGGAAGCTGCCATGGAGCTGTGCAACAACATGGCACCATTGACTACAATCACCACCAAGAAAAATGCACTTTGTCCTTAAGAGTTAAAGTCATGTTCAACTAAAGATTGTGCATGATAAACTAATTTCAACTGTGAGAGAACAGAGACGAGCTGAGGAACTAGCAAAGGCTGTCTCAATATTAAGTAGCAGAAAATTGGATTGGTAAATTAATAATAAAAGTTAGAATTTTATTAGGATTATTAGATTGACATTAATGTTTGGTCAAAGTTCACTTATATTGACAATCAAAAGTCAAATGTGGCCAAACAAAATGAGACGGAGGGGAGTATTTATTTTAATTCCAGTAACCATGAAACAATGCAGTTTATTTCAACTTACCCATACGTGACATAAGGCTCAATTTTTGACAGAATTTCCAGTATCCTTTCATTGGCTTTTACAAAAACACCACTGAACATTCTTCTTAGTCTCAAAGAATACAACAGCTTTTTCGTCTTGGGATGCATATCACTTTTCCTGAAGATAACCGGAAAATATAAGTAGTTGAAAAATGGAAGTAAAGTCACACTGCATTTGAGAAGATAATTCAAACAGGAGCACTGAAACCTACCCCTGAATACGTATGATGAAAAGGAGCTTTGATTCTGGAGTAGACCATGCTTGTCGCTTCCTCTTTGCCCTGTGTTTCATTTGGACGAGGTCCAGTTCCTGGGTAAAAAGCTCAGTTAGGGTCAAAGACACATCCAAGAGTCTGGCTAAAATTTGATATCCAAGACTAACATAGATCGACTCCAATCATGAGAAAACATTTTACTTAAGTAAAACATAACACCCCCATCCCCATAAAAGAGTAATACTTCCCGTTTGAGTTTAACCTAAATCAGTGTTCTAAAAGACCCCGCCTAAGGGAGCCTAGGCCCCGCCTAGGCGCTAGGCCCCTCTTCAACGCCTAGTTCTAAACCCTGCCTAGGTCCCGACTAATCCCGACTAGTCCCCACCTAGGCGCTAGGCCCGGCTCCGCCGCCTAGCATCCGCCTAGCGCTTTTTAGAACCTTGACCTAAATAAGACTTTCACAATTCAGCTATATAATTCATTACTATGTGCAACTTGAAGAATATATGAGCATTTAAGCACAATTTTAAAAAGTACTCCATTTCAAAGGTGACTTCTTTTCTGGGACGAATGGCAAAGGAGACATGTGAAGTTTGTTAACAAATTCAAGAATTCAATTCAAACTCGCCAAGACATAAAGGACGAGGTACCCGGACAATATTCCAATGGCAGCAGTATTTTCTCAAAGGCCCTAAACAATGACTATGGGCTCAAAGAAGGGTAACTAAGTTATGCAAACTTTACAATGGCACATGGCTATATGAACATGGTTTGGCATGATGCTATCTTTGCATTACAACCTGTTATTCATAAAAATCTACATTTTTATATACAGGTAACCATCAAAATAAGTCCATACTACAAGAACAGAACAATCACAAGCTTCAAAAGGACACGTAATATGCAATGTGAGCAGAGAGAGTCCATTGTGGTCAGTGAGCATAACAATTTCAGAATCTATTCATCAATTGTTAAATTCTCTGATATTTCTACTGATGAGACTGTTCTCACAATAGTTAGGATAAAATCTGAACACTTAACGTAAGTTAAATGACAAAGACAATTGTGTCCACTATTAATGTTAATATGATGATTGCATATTACTACCTCTGTTCCCCAAAATGAATGTCCAAAACAATTTCAAATTTGCTCCAAAAAATTTTCAAATTTGCTTTTGATGAAGAGCAAATATGAATTTTCTTTTGGACATTCATCTTGGGACGTAGGGAGTAGAACATAAAACAGTTAAGTTGACTACTTTAGAAAGATAGTCTCTGTTCACTTTCAGTAAAACTATCTATCCTTCCTTCTCCAAATGAATGTCCACTTCAGCATAGGCGGAGCTACATAGGGGCAACTGCCCCCCCCCCCCCAATATTTTTAGCAATGGAGTTTCACTATTATAAATACAATTATACTCCCTCAGTCCCACTAAAAATTACACTTTTGTTTTGGACACGGGGATTAAGTGAGTGAATCTCATTGAAAAAAAGAAGTATTAAAACATTTTCATATTAGGAGTGTAATTTTTAATGAGACACCAAAAGAGGTAAAGAATGTAACTTTTAATGGGACGGAATAGTATACTCCCTCCGTCCCATAAAACATTACCCATTTTACTATTTTGGGCGTCCCACTTTAAAGTCCCACTTTCCTAAAAAGGAAATTTTTTAATACTTCTTTATTCATGGGACCCACTTGTCATACTCACAACACTTTTCAAATTTACTATTCTCTCCACTCATTCTCTCTCCTCCCACTCACAACGCCTACTTTAATAACATTATTCCTTATTTTCCGTTCTCAACAGTAAAGGAGTAAAGTTTTGTGGGACGGAGGGAGTATGTTGAAGTAAAATGTTTTGTATTTATTATTTTCATTTGGTAGGTAAGATTTGTAGGTGAACCTTTTGATACATGTAATTATGTTATACTCCCTCCGTCCCACTACAACCTTCCTAGTTACTGTTTGCACAAGAATTAAGAAAAAGTGTAGTGGAGTAGGTGTTGTGAGTATGAAAAGTGAGTTAGGAGAGAGAAAGTAGGGTATGAAATAATAATTGAATTGTTGTTGTGAGTATCACATGTGAGTCTCATTAATATAAAAGTGATAAAATATTTCCATTTTGGAAGTGTGTAGTTCGTAAAGGGACGCCGCCCAAAATGAGGAAAATGTGTAGTGGGACGGAGGGAGTATGTGTTGAATAGTATGAGACATCAATGGATGTATTATTGTTACCATTAAAATAGCTACTTAATTATGTCTATGTCTAAAGTTGTATTGTATATGAAAAAAAAAGCAAAAAAAAAAAAAATCGGCTCCAAATTCCCCCCCCCCCCCTTAAATTTCTGGCTCTAGATCAATTCAGAAGAACGAAAATAGACATTCATTTTGGGATGGAGTTTCGAGGAATATTAAAACGAAGTTCAGGAATGGATCTTATTTCAGTACTTAACTACTTATGCAGCACAAAAGCAGCACCTGTAATGAGAAGATAAAAAAAAGCTTACTTTATCGCGGTACTCTTTGATAAATTGCTCAGGTTTCTTGATAACAAAATTATCCTTCTTGGATTTCTTCACCCTCTGCTCCAACTGTTGTTTCCTTCTAATAGCCCAATCCTCATTGTTCTTCCTTTTCTTCAATATTACCTCTGGTACAAAGGCAAGGGGCTTTGCTTCCTCATCTGCCATGATTTCCTGCTCTTCCCAACAACAGAAAAGCATAAAGTCAACCAACCAACCAAACAGTATAGATTATTCACTAAATAAATAAATTTAAGAAAATTCACACAGATTGCTTCATAAATTAATTGAATATATGTACATCGGGAGAAACCCTCAAACAATTAAGAAGAACAAACCTTTTAATTTGAAGAAATTGGTCGGGGAGATTTGCGGCGTATAAGAACGACGGTGGTGGAAGGAAACCTGGATGGCTGCAAGATGAAGGCAAAGCCCTAAACCCCCCAAAATGACGACCAAACGATCTATACTCGGTTTAATTTCGTTGGCCACCATCAGGTTTGGACTTGTTGCAATATCAGCCCTTTAGTTTTTATCATTTTGCCCACCCCCCTTTTTTATATCATTTTGTAGTTGACTTGGATACAGCAGACAAGCGTCGGCAACTACGTCCGACATAACCGGCCGGGATCTGCGCTACCCTCAACACAAAAATGGTGCTGTCGTTAGTAGCGGTGGTTTTGATACTAACAGTGGCAGCAGGAGGCAGACCTACGGAGGCAATATGGCTGGAGTTACCCAGTTCCGGCACCAAGTGTGTTTCCGAGGATATCCAGACCAACGTCGTCGTTTTGGCCGATTACTCTCTCGTCCATGGCGATGATGCTCTTCATTCCCTGACCACAACCATCTCTGCCAAGGTATATATATATATATGCTTCACATTCTTTATTGTTTATTCAGAATTTAATGGTAGGTTTAGGAACTAAATTCCAAACTTTGGATTCGGAAATTTATGGAACAAAATGAATTTAAATAACCCAAATTACTCTTCCAATTTCAATTCAAGATCTGCATTTTGGTAGATAAATTTGAGGTTGGAAAGTAATGGGTTAGATGGACTAGATATTTATATTGCTTTACTAGCAAGGCCTGGTTTCTGCTTTACCCTCAACAATAAATAGTTAAAAAACTAGGTTAAGTAGTTAGCAGACATTAAGATTAAAGCTACGGAATTTGGAGTCCTCAAAGGATGATCTCGCTTTGGTGAAGTTAACTTGAAACATAAGTATACCGTTAACTCAGTCGGGAGTGCTCCCGTCTTAGAGCCTCAGGCGTGAGAATAGGTAATCACGGAGGAAATATTAGATGCGCAAAAAGGTACAAAAAGCCTTAGAGTTGGGATTGTATCTCCCTTGTGGACGGTAAATGGGGGGGGGGCGTATTTATAGTCTAACCTTGTTGCTTGTGTTGGCATGAGATCATGTAAAAAGCATTGGAGGGACACGTGGCAGTCTCCTATTGATCCGTTAGTTTGTTTGGACATAGTAGTGAGACAAGGATGTCTTTCCTCCTGACATAATATATATACCAAGTTTGCGCGGAAGCGTGCATGCCAACTCAACATTTAATGTGATAGGACGCGTCAGAATTGCGGTCAGAGAGAGCTGATGGGGAGTCCGCACTTCGGAGCCCAGGGTTTCTTGGATAGGGCACCTCTTGGCCTCGAGCCGGGTTTCTTTCCATGAGGTATGATGGAGATGTGTTTTCACCCATACAAATGATTTTATTCTCGATTCTTTGGAGTTTTGATATATTTCTAGTGTTTTTGTAAGTACATGGGCTGAAGTGCAAAAGAGGAGAAAAGGAAGGACTTCAGGCCGAAAAAGGGATGGGGCGACCGCACCCCTCAAAGGGAGCGGCCACGCCCTTTGTCCAGTCCAGAAGGTGGTGAGCGACCGCGCGAAGAAAAGGAGCGAACGCGCGAAAAGTACTGAGGTTGAGCGCGACCGCATCCATTGAAGGGGTGCGACCGCACCCAACGATTTCCAGGACGATTCAAGAAGGAGCTCTTCCGAATTTAACAAGGATTTGGAGGTGGACTCAAATGAGGAAAACTTCTCCCCTTCCCTAGTATATAAATAAGCACTAGTTATCATCTTGGATCATCTTCCAAAGCATAGTTTAGGTTTGAAGGATAAGAGAAGGATTCCAATCCATGTTTTATTTATTTTGTTATTTTTCTTTTAAGGTCCGTCGCGGCTTAATTCTTGGTTCGTGGATCGGGTGATTAACAATTGGATCTTTATGATAAGATTTTAATTCTTTCTATGATGTAGAACGGATCCACAATTAGAGAAAACGCAGCAGAATTATAATCACAAAAACCTTGAAAATCACACAACGCATACGGATATGAATTACTCCTCGCAAAAGGACGTAATCCTCGTAATCAAACGAATAAGATTACGTTTCAAGCCAAGGAATGACTTAGTCTTCTTAGGAAAAGAAGAAAGAACCCTTAAAGAAAATAAATTGTTTATTCTTCAAAAATTGAGAAAATAATAATCCTAAAAAGTATTTATAGTTCCAACCTTAATTAAGACTCCTAATCTAGGCAGTAAATCAAAAGGAAACAAACAATCCTATTCCAAAACAAATAGCAAAGGAAAACAAAAGGAAACTAAATCAGAAAAGGAAACTAAATCCGTCTGCTGCGACATGGGAGCATGCGCTCCCCCCCTTTGGGAGCCAGCGCTCCCTTATTCCAGAAATTCCATGCGGCAATTGATCAATTGGGAGCAGGTGCTCCCTCCTTTTGGGAGCCAGCGCTCCCTTATTCCAGAAATTCAGTGCGGCAATTGATCAATTGGGAGCAGGTGCTCCCTCCTTTTGGGAGCCAGCGCTCCCTCACTCCAGCAACTTGCATCAAAATTGGTTACTTGGGAGCAGGTGCTCCCCCCTCTTGGGAGCCAACGCTCCCAACAACAGTAACAGCCACTGCATCATTCTATCTTTATTCTCATTCTTGTTCTTCTCAACATTCTTAACTATTGTTCTTGAGATCAATTGTATTGACCTAGCGGAATATACTTTTGATATCTTGAATTTATTTGGATATAAACCATTGCGCTAGCATGGATGATTTGTAATTTGACCATGGTTGAGAAGAGTAAATTCAATTGATGACCTAGCGGAATTCATATGAATCTAGGTTTTTATGTTCTTATGATTTAATGAGAAATTCTTTATTGTTTATATTAACCTAGCGGAAGTTATAAACAATATAGAGTTATTAGGGTTTTAATATTGATATTGACCTAGCGGAATATTATACATCTTAACCCTATGCTTTTGTGAACAAACTCTTGAATGAGGTTGATTATTTTATCCCCTTGGAAATAATATCATAAAGTGATAATTGTTATGATCCCCAATCCATAAGTCCCTTGTCTTCTTTTTCTTTTACTTGCTTTAATTCTTGCTTTCTTAGGATAATTAATCAAATCAAATCAAAACCTTTTTCTTGGTTATTTCTTTGCACTATTAAAATATACTTGTTTATCCACGAGTCTCTGTGGATTCGACTCTTGCATGTGTGCATATTACTACAGTGATAACTTGTGCACTTGCTAGGTATTATAATTAGAGGGAGAAATCTTCCATAAAGGCAAAACTTCCAAACTCTAATTTTTATTTAGTTCTAATGCAGCAAGTTCAGTGGCCATAGCAACACACCAATTGGGATCTTTCACAGCTTGACTATAAGCATGATGCTCGGGAATAGAAGAAATTTGACATATATATTTGTGATAGGAAGGCGATATTTGTGAGTAATTAACTGCATAGGGAGTGAACTATGAGGGAAGACAATCATAGTCCCTGTATTTCACAGGTACTTGTCTATTCCTTTGAGGTCTTGAAGAAACAATGGGAACAATAGGAACAATTGGGGCAATAAGAGATAAGCTAATGTAGGAATAACTTCTACAAAAGTCTTTAGAGTACCTATTGAACAGAATCACACTTTGGCTATTGATCAAGGTTCTCTTATTTCTTCTCCTGAGCAGTATAGAAGGCTAGTTGGGAGACCGATTTACTTGACTATTACAAGACCTGATATCATCTACTGTGTGCATATCCATAGCCAGTTTATGGCTGATCCTAGATAACCACACATGAATGCTGCCAAGAAACTTGTCAAACACCTCAAAGGCACTATTGGCCAGGGTCTTTTTTATTCTACAACTCTCTTTCCCTTCATGCATTTTGTGATGCTGATTGGGGTGCCTGCCCAACTACTAGGAGGTCCTTATCTGGCTATTGTGTTATGTTAGGCTCTTTTTTGGTGTCTTGGAAAGCTAAGAAACAACACAGTCTCCAAAAGTTCTGCTGAGACTGAATACAGGAGTATGGCTAGTGCTAGTTGTGAGATTACTTGGCTTGTGGCTTTGCTCAAGGACTTTCGTATTTCTGGTATTACCCCGTTATCCTTTCATGTGACAATTAATCAACTCTCGACATTGCCTCTTATCCTGTGTTTCATGAACGTACCAAACACATTGAGATTGATTGTCATCTCATTAGGGAAAAGCTTTCTTCAGGACTAATTAGAACTTCTCATGTGGCTTCCAAAGATCAGTTAGCATATATATAGGCATACTTTCCTCCTTTCCACTTTGAGTGCCCCCACAAATATTCTTGGAAACTAGTTTGACCACCCCTTATGATTTTGTTAGCGATTTGTAATGATCATTCCCAGTTTCCAAGAATTACGTCCCTCAGCTGTACTAACTGAAACAAATTGCTTGTAAGCATTTCTTTATTTCCCCTATTACGCTTCTATGCTGGAGCTCAGAAGTAATTTTACAGGTAACCTCCCCGTATGGAAATAATCTCCATGACCAAGAGAACGTTACCCATAGCCAATTTGCATTCACTACTAATGAGGCTGGCAGCTACTTAGCATGTTTCTGGGTGCATGGGAATCATCAAGGAGCTACAGGTCTAACTGTTAGTCTCGACTGGAGAATTGGAATAGCTGCAAAGGATTGGGACTCAGTTGCAAAGAAAGAAAACATTGAGGTTCTTTATGGTATCCCCTCTTTCAAAATTTTATGGAACTTTTGGCTACGTTGCCATTCTCTTATTTACGTTCCTGTTAACGTGTGATATGTCCTTCCAGGGTATTGAACTTGAGTTAAGAAAACTTGAAGGTCTGGTGGAAGCTATCCATGAAAAAATATACTACCTCAAGCACACGTAAGTTCCCTTATCTATTTTCATTGTCTTGATAAGAAGGTATTTCAGTGGCTTTTGGTATGACCTATTTTTCTGATATGAATATATATACACTCCATTCGTCCGACAAAAAGGTTCTTACAACAAAAACTCCCTATCCACTTTCTCTCTCCTACTTTACTTTTCATACTCACAACATTTACTTTTTCTTAATCTCCGTGTAAAGTCAAACTAGGAAACCTTATTGTGGGACAGAGGGAGTGTATATGTGTGTGTGTGTGTATGTGCGTGTATGTTTTACATACTAATCTTCGATATTTCATTTTTTGAAAATACTTTATGATATTTATCATCAATAGTATAAAAAACATTGTGTTTAATACAAGTTTCCAAACAACAATTATTCAGTTTTCTTGATAGATTTTCATCCCTAGTGAAAAAAAACGCTTGAATGTGATGTAATACTCCATAAACGCAACGTCAATTTTCAAGATTCACATTGCCCCCTAACAAAATAGGGTTGTTAGGCGAACCGAACAGGCTCGGGCTCGGCTCGTAAAAGCTCGAGCTCGACCCGATTTTCTGGCTCGAATTTTTTTCGAGCCGGCTCGAGCTCGGCTCGTTTGTTCGGCGAGCTTTGATCGGGATCGACTCGTTTAAGCTCGGATCGGGATCGGCTCGTTAAAAGCTCGAATAAAAATTTTCGCAAACGATTCGAGTTCGAGCTCGAGACCGAGCTCGGCTCGATAAGCTCGGCTCTGATTTCTTTATTATACTTTCATTTGTTTAGTTTTTTTCTAACATTTTTTATATAACTTTTTGAAAAAAAAACTTCAATACTAAAAAAAGTCCAAAATGTTTATTTCTATTCATAAAAAATTATACATTTATGCATAAAAATTAAAGGGTTTTACCCGTCCCTGATTTCTTTATTATACTTTCATTTGTTTAGTTTTTTTCTAACTTTTTTTATATAACTTTTTGGAAAAAACTTCAATGCAAAAAAAAGTCCAAAATGATTATTTATATTCATAAAAAATAAAAAAACTATACATTTATACATAAAGATTAAAGGGTTTTACCCGTCCCTAATTTCTTTATTATACTTTCATTTGTTTAGTTTTTTTCTAAATTTTTTTATATAACTTTTTGGAAAAAAACTTCAATACTAAAAAAAGTCCAAAATGATTATTTCTATTCATAAAAAATAAAAAAATTATACATTTATACATAAAAATTAAAGGGTTTTACCCGTCCCTGATTTCTTTATTATACTTTCATTTGTTTAGTTTTTTTCTAACTTTTTTTATATAACTTTTTGGAAAAAACTTCAATACTAAAAAAAGTCCAAAATGATTATTTCTATTCATAAAAAATAAAAAAACTATACATTTATACATAAAAATTAAAGGATTTTACCCGTCCCTGATTTCTTTATTATATACTATACATAATACATTTATACATAAAAATTAAAGGGTTTTACCCGTCTCTCATTTCCTTTTTATACTTTCTCTGTTTGTTGAGAGCCGTTATATATTATTTAGTTTGTTGAGAGTCATTGTCATCTCTAAACCCCTAAACCCCTAAATCCTAAACCCCTAAATCCTAAACCCATTTTTACCACTTATTATTGAACATAAATTGAACATTTTAAAATTATTACTCTATTCGTTTCAAAATAAATTTGAAAACCTGTCTCAAAATATATGACATTTTAAAATGTCATTCGAAAAGTATGAAATAAATAATAAATTTTTTTCTTAGTTATTTTCAATTTTTTTTTTTATGTTTTTTGTAAGAATATAAAGAATTATGAAAAATCAAAATTGAAAAAAAAATTATGTAGAGACAAAGACAAAGCTCGGCTCGGCTCGTTTAGGCTCGAGAATTCGAATAGAAGCTCGAACTAAAGATCGTTTGAGTTCAGATTTTTTTAAAAATTCGAGTTAAGCTCGAGCTCGGCTCGTTAAAGCTCGAGTTCGAGAAGCTCGCGAACAGCTCGAAACTCATTTCGAGCCGAGCTCGAACGGATTTTTCAGGCTCGAGCTCGAGCTCGAATAAAGCTCGGCTCGTTAATTTTTAGTCGAGCTCGAGCTCGACACCTCAAAGCTCGGCTCGGCTCGTTTACAACCCTACTAACAATGGATCAATCTGAAAATTTCATTTAGATAATTCTCAGTTCAAACTTTAAGATATCACCCTCTATTTTACTTATTTTTCAAATTGTAGTTGTTGTTGCTGTATGTAGAACTGTCAAAATCGAGCCAGGCCCATAGGTCCGGTCCAGCCCACCCGATTTTTAAGGGCCTGGACCTCAAATTAGAAGGTCCGAAAAAAACCGGACCTCTTTGGCCCGGCCCGGCAGGCTTGTGGACTCATGCGACCCGAACATGAAAAGCCCGAAAAAGCCCGGCCCGGTCCGACCAATCTCAAACTTAATTAAAAATTAAAAACTAAAAAAACCCTATCTAGGCGCTCACTCAGTCAGTCAGAAACTGTTCATTAACAATGAGTAGAGGTAGGAGTTCACAAGCCCCTACTGCTGGATTACAGGGTCTTATTTATACATAAATTTTGTGTTTTTTTTTTTCTTAATCTTTCATTGCACATCATTATCGACTATTGTTTTTTTTGTTGTGGTTATTTGAGTTGTCTTTTGGAATATCTGTTTCCAGTCTTCTTGGTTTTTGATCTAGGTCTAGGGTCCTAAGAAATTAAGGAAGGTTGTCAAAAATCTCGGTGGAGCAATTTGCTGACATGTTTCTCCAATTACTAGTGTAATGAATGGAGGGGATGATGAGTTATTTAGACCAAGCAAATTGGATAATGAAAAATCTAGTTGTAGTAAAGTGAAGGATGTTGAGTTAAAGACCCCATGGCCATCCCTGTCTGCTGCAACTTACAACCTTATCTGATATCTATTGTAAGTTGTATTTGACACCCCCATTTTAATTCCAGTTTCCAATATTTTTTTTACCCTAAGTGTGTTTTGAACTTTGGATGTGTCATATAATTTTTATTAGTTAATTTTTGAGTTTTTTGAATAAAAAAAATAGTTACTTTTTTGGCCCAGAGGCCCGATGTTCACATGGGCCGGGCTTGACTTTTACTAGGCCCACTAATGTTTAGGCCCGGCCCGTTTGACAGCACTAGCTGTATGTGGGTGTGGGAAGGCGGCAATGCATATATTTATTTTTATGAACATGAAAGGGCTGAATATGGCTTCTTTGAAAATTCAGGGGTCATTTGACCCTCTTGCTTGTGTTTGGTTGAAAAATGAAATTGGCCCCTATATATCTCTGCCCATGCTTAGATTGTTTCTTGCTGGATAAAATACACAGGGAAGCAGAGATGAGGGAAGTGAGCGAAACGACCAACGCCAGAGTAGCATGGTTAAGCATCATGTCCATCGGTATCTGCATTGCAGCTTCCGTCTCGCAGTTCTTTTACTTGAAGCGCTATTTCATCAAGAAGAAGCTTATCTAGAATTGTTGTATGCACATTCTTTTTTGGCTCTCGGATGGCACAGAGCGGAGTACTGGTGGCCGGAGAAGTTATTCTGCAGGGATGACCAAGATTCCACTCTATAGCCAATAGCTTTTCAAAGGATTGCCACTAGATAGCGTGTTAAATTTGTTGTGTGTGGAGGAGGGAAATAATACTCCCTCCTCCGTGTCATATAAATAAATGTCGCACTTTTTGTTTTGGTTCCGTCAAAAGAAATGTCGTATATTCAAAACGTTGACAAGTCAACTGTGACGTACGTATATTCCGTTGTAATAATAATAGGAGTAATTTCATTTGATACGAAACCAAATTAAAGTTGTTTAAGGAAGATGCTCATATGTCACTACTTAATTATGCCTTTGCTACGTAAGCTATCCTCCAAAAATAGTGTTACTTTTGAATAAAGTTTTGAAAATCAATTTTGACCAAAAAGAAGAAAACATTAACTTTATTATGTCCTAGGAACTCGTTTCTTAGCAAATGGTTTAGCTTAGTTAAAGAGCTCTATATTAATTAAGCGACATCATGTATACCGGGACGGATCTACATTAGTGCCTGGTGTTGCCTAGGCAACCAAAAAAAAAAAAAATCTTGTCAGTTTTTAGTTTGACTTGACCCAATGTTTTTAGTTTGACTTGGCCCGGAGATTAACAAAAAATAAATGTGTGAGTATAAAAAGTAAAGTAGGAAAGAGAAAATGGGTAGAGAATTTTTGTTACGAGGATGACAAGTGAGTTCCTTGTCCGTTTTAAGTAATAAATCAACTAAAATCATTAAACTGAGACACACTAAAAAGAAAAATAAAAACCTTAAACAAAACGAGAAGAATATAGTTGCCAGATTTCAAGTTCTTATCCGTATTCAATGAACATCCTACTCAGTTTCTTACGTAATGGGATTCCCTTATATAACATTTAATGTATTTGCTTCCACAAGGATTTCACTTAACCTAACCTCATTCACACACAAAAATATAAAAAAAAAAACACCCAATGCATGAATTTTTTTTCCCAAAATAACACATTTTTTAAAAGTATTTCCCAAAATGTCACAATTTTAAAAGTATTGACCAGAATAGCCTAGTTTTTTGAAAACGTTTTCACTTTAATTTCCCTACCAAAATTTAATAAAGTTGCGCCCTCGGTATAATATATTTTCACTTTGACTTTCACGATCAATATATACATACTCCCTTCGTCCCGGCCGATTTAGGATTTTTTGGACCGGCACGGGGATTAAGGAAAAGGTAAATGTTGTGAGTGTAATTTAAAAATAGGAGAGAGAATGAGTGGAGGGAATAGTAAATTATAATGGTGTTGTGAGTATTAAAATAATGTAGGAGAGAGAATGAGTGGAGAGAATAGTGATTTAAGGTTTCCATTTTGGGCCGTCCTAATTCGGGTGGGACGTCCAAAATGGAAATAAATCCTAAATCGGCCGGGGCGGAGGAAGTATATGATTGACTTAAAAAAATGTGACTAACTTTCAGGAAGGGATAAAGTATGAAAGTTTATAAGCAGATTTGACGTGTATCGTATCATGCATGCTGTGTCATATTTGATTGTTGTTGCCAACTTTCCCAAAAAAAGATATCCAAATATGAGAGCTAATTAGATTCCATCTAAAGATTAAAAACCCCAACTAGTGTTATTGCTTCACACATCCCTTTCCACTCAACCCTTGCAAAATCAAAAGCTATATCAATAATTTCTCAAAAGCCAAAAAAAAGGCACACAATAATTTAAACATTTCTAGTAATATTTTTGTATAGTGCTTCTAAAAGGTTGGAAAGCTAGATAAGAGTATGTCACGTATGTTAATGGCTCTCTCTCTCTCTCTCTCTCTCTCTCTCTCTCTCTTTTCCTTTGTTGAATACTCACTCCGTCCCACAGTGAATGTCCATTTTTATTAAGATCAAGAACAAAAATGGATATTCGGAACAAAATCAGTAGTAACAAAATATAAGTTTTCTAAATATATATAAGGAAGCACAAACCATGCATTCTTCTCACTTGTCATAGAGGCTCTTAACACATAAATTAATTAAGAGATAAAAAAATGGGAGACCAGATCCAAAACACATATTGTGGGAGTTTACATGCAATGTTCAAGAAGGCAAAACCATATTTACTTATGGTAGCTCTGCAAACTGGTGCTGCAGGCATGTATATCATCAGCACTATCACACTCAAACAAGGGATGAGCCGTTTTGTACTTATTGTCTACCGTAATGCCGTGGCCGCTGTTTTCCTCGGACCTTTCGCTCTAGTTCTTGAAAGGTCAATCTCTCGCCTCCTTTGCCTCACGCTTATATTTACTATTCTGTAAATGAAACCATATACTGATTGTCCTTTTTGAATGCATATATGAAACTAACACTTTTTTCTCTTGCCATTATCAGGAAAATACGACCAAAAATGACCCTCCCCGTCTTCTTAAAGATAATGGCTTTGGCTTTTCTGGAGTAATGCTCTATTCATCCATCATGATCACACTTTCAGTAGATAATTACGGACTCGTGAAAATAGACTTCATAATGCAATCCAGCTTTAATGATGAATCTAGTGTTGTTTTTTTTTTTTTTTTTTTTTTTTTGTCAGCAACTTTGAAAAGAAGCCAAATTAATTTGATCTTACAAATTTGTCTATAGGCCAATACTTGATCAGAACCTATCCTACTTGGGGATGAGTATGACTTCAGCAACATTTACGTCTGCCATCATGAACGCGGTTCCTGCAGTCACCTTTGTCATTGCAGTAATCCTCAGGTACTTAAAAACCTCATAAATTACATTCAACAAAAAATATTCATAATAGCTTTCTCACATATGTTGTGCTAATAGATCATAACCGATCATCTTATATATGATCAGAATTGAATACGTAAAGATCAAAGAAACGAGGAGTCAAACTAAGGTAATAGGAACCGTCGTAACTTTTGGTGGAGCGTTGATCATGACTATGTACAAGGGGCCCATTGTAGATCTAATATGGTCTCCCAAAACAAGCCGCTTTCTTGATTCAAGCAACTCGTCAGATCAGCACTGGCTCATGGGGACATTATTGATCCTTGTAGGTTGTTTTGCCTGGTCTTGTTTCTACATTTTGCAGGTACTTTAATTAGTAGCTTTTCCTAAACTAGTTTACGTTGAGATGTTGATCATTCAGAGTGTTTTCTTTGTGTGTGTTGTGTTGTAAATTAATGTGTACATAATATGTTATAAGTGCAGTCTATAACAGTGAAGTCGTACCCTGCTGAACTATCACTGGCCTTCTGGATATGCTTGATGGGGGCAGTGCAGAGTGCAATAGTTACACTAGTGGCAGAACGCCGCCCTGGTGTTTGGGCTGTTGGCTTGGACTCTAGGCTCATTGCTCCTCTTTATACCGTGAGTTTATTTTCTTTATCATCCAATATCAAGGGAGATTTTTATCGATATCTAGCAAGCCATCTCCTTCAATATTGAGTGTAACGGTGATATTGTACTATAGTTCATGTTACCGTTTTGAAGTAGCTAGCTACTTACTACAGATAATTTACTTTACCGCATCCCATCTGACCCTAATTACCTAGATTTATTTGTTTTAGGGAGTGGTTAGTTCAGGAATCACATACTACGTTCAAGGCTTGGTAATGAAGACAAGAGGACCGGTGTTTGTTACTGCCTTCAACCCTCTATGCATGATCATTGTAGCTATCCTTGGTTCGGTCATTTTAGCCGAGAAACTCCACCTTGGAAGGTATATAAATTCTACAATTTCCTCAGAGTTCCTTAGTTTTTCTTATGGATTTGAAGCTTAAATAATGTTGTTTCTTTTCTTCTTATATTAGCATAATTGGAGCCGTTGTCATCGCGGTTGGCCTATATGCTGTTGTTTGGGGGAAAGGAAAGGATCCTCAACTTACCTCTTCAATGTCAATTCATGAGGAAAAGGGTAAAATGAGTGAACTGCCGATCACAAAAATGGAGACAGAAAATTGTAGCCAATGTCAGAGATAAGTCATGAGGGGAAATATGGGAACATGCAGATCCCATAAAAAAATAAAATGAAATTAAGAAGGATAAATATATATATTTCCATGTAACATAATTCTTCTCCCTCGCATTATACTTAGGCTCTTTGTTATGCATGCACGCACCTTCAAATTTTGTTGGGCGATATATTTAACTTTGCGAATGTCACATGTATACTATAATAAACTTTGCATTCAGGGCAAATCGACACGAACTACGATGGCCCGAGCCTATCACATCGAGAGAAACGTAGGGTACAGTCTCGTCTCGTTTACATATGAACTCAACGGTTCATTCATTGACCGATTCTCGCCATACATTGCACTCTCAAGTCTCAACCGTGATCTTGCTATAGATCGACTTTCTTCTCAGATTACTCACGACATTTGTTCATCTTAAGATTAATTGTTGCTATAATTTAATGATCGAGAAGAGTATGTTCTCGAACAAACAAGTGATACTGTTGACTAAAGTACCCCAATCTGAATCGCAAGTCATAAAAAATACACAAAACGAGATTTCAGAGACCAATCTGTAATTAAAATAATCAAAAGGGTCTTTTGAAACCCTCACAAGTCAAATTACAAAAAGACGGTCTTTTCTATTATAAAAACTATTTCAGGAATCTCGCGGGAATTACGTACAGAAGATACAAATATTCAAAATATAGTTGTTTTCAGAAAGATCGAAGAAGGGCGGGAAAGACAATTATACATTCTCTGCCGTGCGACGCAACTTATTTAAGGCGGTTTAACAATTTCTGATGTAGGACAGAAGCTAAAACCTCATAAATCTATAAATAAGAGGTCTCAGCTCCCCATTTACAACAACAATTCCATAGGGCCAAACTGAAAACCTGCTTTCTCCCTCCTTATATTGAAAAATAAAAGGGCCAACCTTTTACTAATCCCTTTCACCAAAGAGTAAGTTTTGGGAGAAACCAGTTTCTCCATAAATTATAAAAAGTCCAATTTTTTTCAACTTGCAAGTATTTGACGAATATAGGAACAGTTTGAAAAAACTGGACTTTTTATAACTTAGGGAGAAACTAGTTTCCCCCAAAATATTGTGTTCACCAAAGGTGCTACGGAAATCCAAACCCCTTCACCAAAGAAATCACAAAAATTCATACCTTTACCCAAAATCCAAACACAGTTCAAGTCCGAACTACGGCTACCTGAGCTCCTTACTTTATGGGGAATGTAGACAACCAGAAATGGTACGGTCATAAACACATACAAAAACCCAAAAATCTGATCTCATCAATGACTTACCTTCACAAATTACTTCCATACACAACCATCTTCGATCCTTAATATCGTTGACTTTATCCTCATGATTGATCAAAACATTTGTTCATATCGAGATTAATTGTTGCATAACCTTAACATCAATAAAGAGGTTTAAACAATCTCGTGATCATTGTAAATAAAACAAGTTTTTAGATGTCTCGAAAAGTCTTATTTTCTAGATAACACATGACTTAGAGCTAAACACTAATTTTTTTGTCGGCAAGGGCATCCATACACTCAACCAAACCTCTCTACACTTATACTCTCTCAAAAGAATCAACCTAAAGCAAGTTTTCTATGCCTACATCAAATGAGACATTCACACAAAAGGGACTCCTTCCCGTTTTCAAACATGCCTGCAGGTGTACATTACATCTTTCTTTCATTTCTTTTATTTTTCTTTAGGTTGATTTATTAACTAAAAATAAAAGAAATAAAAGCACATAAAGAATATACCCAGAGACAGGTTGAAAATTCGTAAGGGCGGCTTATACACAAAAAAAAAAAAACAGGGTGTACATAAATCAATAAACGAATAAAGAGGATGGGTCCCTTATTTTGCTACACGATGATTCAACTTGAAATGGGACAGCACTAGACGTGTCCATTTTATAAACCGAACCGGTCAACCGGGAGGTTGAAAACCGGCCAAAACCGGTCAAAACCGGTCAACGGCGGTTAACCGGAACCGGCTAACCGTAACCGGTTATTGGCCGGTTCGGTTAAGGTTGAAATTTTTGAAAAACCGGTCAACCGCCGGTTAACCGCCGGTTTTTGACTTGCTCGGCCGAGTCATATGAGTTGCTCGGCCGAGCAGAACCTTCCAGTTTGTTATTAACAATGAAGGTTACGCTCGGCCGAGTCATATGAGGTGCTCGGCCGAGCGTAACGCTGAACATGTTCAACGGCTACTTTTTCAAAAACTACCCGTTATTTTTAAAAAGTAGCCGTTAATTTTGTTAATGGGCAGTCAAAAATTAAAAAAAAATGTTTTTTGCCTAATTTACTAACTATAAATATCACCCTCCTCCTCCCATTTTATTTCCACCTTATTTCTCTCTACTATTTCTCTTCTACTCTCAAATATTCACATATACTCTCACCCTCATCCAATTTTCAGTTAAATATTGTTTCATTTTCAGTTAGTTTTCTAACGAAATTAGTGCTTTTCTCCATTTTCATCCATTTTTAAGCTCCGTTTTGTTTCCAAACTTCATTTTCTCTTATACAAATGGCTGCAAATCAAAGAAGAAGCAATTTAGGCAAGTCCGTTGTTGATTCTTCCTCCCCCAACGATGATTTTGATCATCAAAATCCAAATATTCAACAAAATGAGGAAGAAGAACAAGTTGAAATTGAAAGTGGTAATGCTAGGAGTGGTAGGGGCAGCCGAGCTAGGGGAGGTGGTCGGGGTCGGGGACAACGACAACCCCCTAGAGAAAGAGAGCCGCAATCCGATACCTTCGCCATCCATTTCACCAAAAGAAAAATTACTGTCGAGGATGATTATAATTTTCGAGCATGTTGCAACTATTGTAATGCGACTTACGCATTCAAAAGAGGCGGAGGGCATGGGACGCTCAACGGGCATTTGGCGTCAAAACATCCCGAGAAACTTGGCATTTCCGCTTCGCAAACTCAATTACAATTTCAACGTAGTTCGGGTTCGGGTGCACAAGGTTCGTCTTCCCCTTCTTCCGTCCTTTTTAAATTTGACAAGTGGGTTTATAGGGATGAACTAGCCAAATTTATTTGCGTTAAAGGCCTTCCTTTTAATTTTGCGGATTGTGATTTTTATGAAAATTTTGCTCGCCTTTCTTTGAACCCCGCCGCCACGAGAGTACCACGTACGAATCTCGTACGTGATATTACTAGAGTGGTTGAAAGATATAAAAAGATTTAATTGGCGTTTTATCAAAATTAGAAAATAAAGTTTCAATTTGTGCCGATGGTTGGAGTGATCATTGGCAAAGAAATACTTATTTGGGAGTTACTTGCCATTGGCTAGATAATTCATGGAAAATCCAAAAAGATTAATTGCTTACAAAGATTTTGAGCCACCGCATTCCGCGGAAAATATTTGTGCGAAATTGCTTGAAATTTTTCTTGAATATGGTATTTTAAATAAAATATTTACTATTTCATTTGACAACGCAAGTGCTAATACGGCTAGTTTGCCCGATTTAATTACCGTTTGTCAACCCTCACTTGGGGTAAGTTTTTTCATATTAGATGTTTATGTCATATAATTAATATATGTGTTAGAGATGGTTTAGATGCATTAGAAACTTATGTTAAGCCAATTAGGCGAGCTCTTCAATTTATTTCAAAAAAAAATTCTAATAAAAAAAATGGATAAGGTTTTTAAGAAGTAAAAGTCTGCTTGACAAATATTTTACTTACGATGTTCCAACTAGGTGGAATTCCACCTATAAAATGTTAAGCGATGGTTTTGCTTATAAAGATCTCCTAACGCAATTTTTTATGTCGGTTGGCTATCATGAACCTCTATTTACTCATCATTGGAATGCATGCATTAATTTATGTGAATTGTTAAAGATTTTTAATACCGCTACTTTGGCTTTTCGGGAGTTTATTATCCAACTTCCGTTTTGGTGCTAGATCATTGTATTGCAATTGTTACTATTTTTGACAATTTAAAAGATTGCCCTATTTTAAACCAATGCATTTTTAACATGAGACAAAAGTGGCTTAAATATTTTGACACTATTCCGTCTCTTTTCTTGGTTGCAAAGTTATTAGATCCTCGAGTTAAATTAGATGATTTAGAGTCCATTATAACTTATTATTATATGAAATTATATCCCGATGGTGACGGTATTTATGAACTTCCGTCAATTATTGTTAATGACACAAAAAATGATTTGATTAACCTTTTTAATGAGTATAATGCCTTATATGGAAACACTTCTCAAAGCCAACAACATGAATATGATTCCTCTACTTCTCAACCAAGTTTTACTAGTGGGGATCCATATAGTTTTATTGCAAATTTGTATAGTAAAAAATATGGTCCTTCTCGAGGTTCATCTTCATCATCATCAAACATTCCCGTGGAGTTAGAAACCTATTTCACTACAAACTTTGAATTAAATCAAGATCCAAATTCAAATGAATTTGATGTTTTACAATGGTGGTCAAGAAGGAAAGACATTTATCCTATACTTTCCATAGTTGCTAAAGAAGTATTAGCCTCTCCCGCTTCAACGGTGGCGGTTGAATCGGCATTTAGCGTTGGTGGAAATGTTTTGGATGAAAGACGTTCTCAACTAACAAGTGAAAACTTGGAACATCAACTTTTACTTGGCGATTGGGTTAGAGCGGAAAAAAGGCAACAAGACATGCCTTATGATGAGGATCTATTGGATCCAAGATATCAATACGATGTCGAGGACTCCACGGAAAGTAGTGATGAATGAATGATGTTTTAGATTAATTTTTATTTTAATTAGATTAGTTTAGACTTTAGATTAGATTTATTTTTAATTAATTGTAATAGTTAGGTTGAGGTAAAGGCTCCTAAATGTCCCCCCTTATTTATAAAAGGGTAAGGTTGGTTGTCCCCCTCTTTGTAATTTTATTTTGATTAATAAAATTTAAGGGTACCGTCCCTTTTTTCTTTTATATACTTGTTTCTTTTAAAAAAAGTTAAGTTTTCTTTCTTTCAAAATTCATAGCTTTTTTTTATAAACCTTTTTTCAAAAAATGTATGTAGATAACTTAAGTTTAAAATAGTCTTATTTATCCAAAAAAAAATTGAAAAAAATTAAAAGTTAACTTTTTTCAAAAAACCGTTAACTTTCATTTCTTTAAAAATTCATAACTTTTTTTATAAACCTTTTTGTAAAAAATGTATGTAGTAAACTTAAGTTTAAAATAGTCTTATCTATCCAAAAAAAAATTGAAAAAAAATAAAAGTTAACTTTTTTCAAAAAACCGTTAAAAAAATTAACTGAAAAATGATATGCTCGGCCGAGCAACACCAAAGACTCGGCCGAGCAACCCTCAACCCCTAAACCCTAAAAGGGTTGCTCGGCCGAGCAGCACCAAAGACTCGGCCGAGCAACCCTCAACCCCTAAACCCTAAAAGGGTTGCTCGGTGCAGCAACACCGAGGACTCGTAGAGCATATCGAACCGTCAAACCGGAGGTTAACCGGATAACCGTTAAAACCGTGAACCGCCTAAACCGTAACCGGTCTAGCCGGTTAGGCGGTTCGGTTTCGGTTGGAGTTTTCAAGGTTTGTAACCGCCGGTTGAAAACCGGCTAACCGGCGGTTTTTGGAACCGGCCACGTCTAGACAGCACCGGATACGCTACAAATTTTCCTCAAAGGACCATTTGATTGGGGCTTCATCAAACATCATGAATTTGACATCTCATCTCATCTCTTCCTAAAGACATGGTGAATGGTTTCAAATAGAAAAAATGCAAAGATTCCAAAGCCTATTCAAGACTTTTGAATCAAGTTTAGGTCACGATTGTTAACAAGGCTTCATCACGAATTCGACCACACCTCGGTATATATACTCATTTGCATAATGACCATATTCATAACATCTGACATTTGATTTGTTATAACTTCCATGACCATGTCCTCTTCATTGACCTCGACCACACTTCGGTAATGTAATGAAATGTTTTGGTGGCTATTTGGTCCTCGACGATCAAATCTTTGTTCAAATCTTTGTTTATATAGTGACCACGTCATCGACCTCGGTCTTGTCCCCATCCTCGTCCTCTTCCACGAGAACTACCACAATTATGGTAATCTTGATAACTTACATCTTAAACACATTTGTTGTTTTTATTTGGGGAGTGAACGTGAGAGGCTTGCAATGCTTGCTCGACAGGCTTTTCAATTGACTTCTCCTTTAACTATTGCTCGTGCCCTTATAATGTTTAATAAATAATCAAATGTCATCATATACAAGTCTTTAGACTCTTAAATCGTTGCCACTATATGCTCAAATCTCGAGGCATGAGTATTCATATAATTTTCTCCATAATCGCTAATTCTTTAAACTTTTCTCCATATGATTTCATTTCATTTGTCAAAGCATGTATTTGACTAATGTAATCAGAAATATTTTTGAAGACTCCATTCCAAGAAGTCCACAACTTAGCCTCAGTGTGTGAAGTTTTACCTTATTTACCTTTTTAACTCCTATTGAACGAATTTTCTAAAATCCTCTCAAGCTTGCTTTGATGTAGTTACTCCAGAAATCCTCTCAAACACCACTTCATTTACTCCTTGATAGATGTTATACAACACGTTCTTGACTTTCTTATACGTATGTTTATGGGCTTCTCTTTGCGCCTCATTTTAATCTTCTTCCAGCTATCCAATGTAATCCTCCATGACTTCAAGTAAATCTTGATAGTCAAAAAGTACCATCATTTGGATACGCCATCTTTCATAGTTTTTCCCATCCATCCAAAATAGGAATTAGAGGTTAACTAGCAATACCATTCATGGTTGCAATCTTGGGCTTTGATTCCATTGTTGGGCAAACATATACTCCCTCCGTCCCGGCCGAAAAGCCACAAATTTCCATTTTGGGCGTCCCATTTAAAAAGGCACTTTTTCAAAAAGGAAAGTTTTTATTACTATTCCACCCACTCATTCTCTCTCCTACTTTACTTTTACACTCACAACATTCTCTCTCCTAACTATTCCTCCCACTCATTCTCTCTCCTATTTAATTTTTCATACTCACAACATTTAAACTTTTCTCTTTCCTACATCACATTTCTTAATTTGCGTGCATGGCTAATTTTGTGGCTTTTCGACCGGGACGGAGGGAGTACAAGAGATCACTACAAGAAAGCTGACAGATACCGACGAAAATAAATCCGTCGCTATTAGTAACGAAATAGCAACGACCTAGAGTGGAAAACAAAACACGAAATTAGGACGAGAATAACGACGGATTTAGTGACGAAAATGCCGACGGATTTCATTCCGTCTCCAATCCGTCGCCATTTTGGCGCCAAAACTTTGCGCACTTTTTTATCGAAGGATTTATGACGTAATAGCAACGGTTTTTTTACCGACGGATTTGAGTCGTTGCTAAATGATTTAAAATAATTATTAAATTTATATTTTATGGTAGTGACGGAATAGTGACGGATTTAATTACTGACGGATTAAAATCCGTCGGTAAATAAATTACATATTATTACCGACGAATTAAATCCGTCAGTAAATAAATTACATATTATTACCGACGGATAAAATCCATCAGTAAATAAATTACATATTATTACCGACGGATAAAATCCATCAGTAAATAAATTACATATTATTACCGACGGATAAAATTCGTCAATAAAATTAAATTACATATTTTTACCAAACAAATGATAGTATATAATAGAAAAAAGAGAGACGGACAGTAGAATTTAATTTTTTTTTATTGTTTTTTGATAAATAAAACTATTTGAGATGTTAGTTAGTAGTGAAAATTTTTACAAAAATTTGTATAAAAAAAATTAAATTTTTTTAAAGAAATGAAAGTATATAATAGAAAAAAGAGAGACGGAAATAGCATTTACTTTTTAATTTTTTTTGGAAAAATAAAACTATTTGAGATGTTAGTTAGTAGTGATTTTTTTTACAAAATGTTATATAATAAAAGTTAATAATTTTTAAAGAAATGAAAATATATAATAGAAAAAAGAGAGACGGACAATAGAATTTACTTTTTTAATTTTTTTTAATTTTTTTTGGATAAATAAATTTATTTGAGATGTTAGTTAGTAGTGAAATTTTTTACAAAAAATTATATAAAAAAAGTTAAGATTTTTTAGAGAAATGAAAGTATATAATAGAAAAAAGTGAGACGGACAATAGCATTTACTTTTTAAATTTTTTTTTGATAAATAAAACTATTTGAGATATTAGTTAGTAGTGATTTTTTTTTCAAAAAGTTAAGAGTTGGTCTTATAAAAAACTAGTGTTTTCTTAAGATAAGGAAAAACGTGTTTTCCAAAAGCTGTTCAAAATAAACGGTGGCAATTTTGTAATTACTGGCAACCATGTTCAAAATAAACGGTGGCATTTTGTAATTTACGGCAACCATGATAAATGCCGGTGTTAATATTACAAATGACCGGTGATTTCATACGGCATTTTATAAACATGAAGCTGGCACTTTTTACACGGACACTTTTTTATACATGACTGGCACTCTTCACATTTGTGTTTCTGTTACACTAACATTGGCACTTTGTTACACTAATATTTTTCTTTGGATCTCAAAAATACAAGCACTGGCATTCAAAAATACATGGACTGGCATTTGAAAACACATTTACTGGCACTCAAAAATGCATATACTGGCACTCAAAAACACTGATAATTATTTTTGCTGATATTCAAAAAAACATGAACTGGCATTCAAAAAAACATGGAATGGCATTCAAAATTACAAGAACTGACATTCAAAAATATATTGACACTCAGTTACACACTTACTGGCACTCTATTATACACTAACTGGCACTCTATTATACACCAACTGGCACTTGATTATACGTTAACTGGCACTCAATTCTAAATGAACTGGCATTCAAAAAACCTTGGACTGGCATTCAAAATCACGTAACCTGGCATTCAAAATAACTTACCCTGACATTCAAAATCACAAAACCAAAATTGTCTTCTTCCACAACGCACCAGATCAAATCTCTTCTTCCAGCCAAACTTCTCTTCCCAGGCCACGCCCCTTGCCCCTCCAGGCCTCCTCTCTACTATAACTGCTTTGTTTTTCTCGTTTATATCTCGACTTAATTCGTCTCTCGTACGCACTCTGTCTCCTTACAAAGGTGAGGTCCTTCTCTAATCAATCATCTCATGATCCAATTAGGTTTTTTTGGTTCCAGATTCAGGGTTTTTACTTGTTCTAGGGTTTTTTCGAATGTAATTCCTATCAATGGGCGATTTTGAAATCACTCGGAGAGAGAGAGAGAGAGAGTCTTTACCCAGAGGCTCCACGCTGAGACGCGAAAGTTGATGTTTCCGGCGATTGAAGCGAAGGTGAGGTTCCCAGCGACGGCGGACGGTATTCGCCGGGAGAGAGGAGGAAGAGATCTGAATTGTTAACCGGTGCCGGTGGTGGTGAAGTCTCTTTGCGTATAGAGAGAGAGAGAGAGAGAGTCCGTTAGATAGTTTACGTTAGTTTAGAGAGAGAATGAAAACACGTTTTTTGTTAAGGTTCAAAAAAATGCATTTTTTACAAGTTTTTGACAAAAGTGAAATAAAAATGGTTCATAATTCGCCTTATAATTGGCTAGGAAGTAAAGTTTTGCGTTCCGATGCTGGGGATTCGGGGTTTTTCGTTAATGGGGCTATTCATTTGTTAGGTGGGAAGAATTTCAATTCTCCATGGTTGATTGTTGCCTTTGATTTGACTGATGAGAAGTTCCGAGAGGTGCCACAACTTAATGGGAGAAACGCATTAACTTCAAATTCTTGCTGGACTTGAGGTCCGAATTCTTGGTGGGTGTCTTTGTTGTTTGACAAATTCCACTCAATCAGCCCTAACATTAATTTGGAAGTTAAATTGGGTGACAAAATTGCTATTTGTGGAGAAGTGGGCTCCGGCAAGTCAACCCTGCTAACTTCAATTCTTGGTGTGGTTCCTGTTTCTCAGAGCATCCAAGAGCATCCACAATGGTAAAGCTCTCTAGATAGTTTTTTTATATTTTCTATGAGCCATATCATTATAATTCAAAACTTAAAAACCTCAAGCACTTTTTCACAATGGTAAAACTCCTCTTTTAACTTTTTTATGGGTCCCATGTGTAAAAAAGAGTGAATGACTTGCATAGAAAATGTGTAGCATTAATAATAAAAAACTAAAAAACTAGCTCTTTGTAGAAAGAGCTACTCCTTACTAAGGAGCTCTTTCATCATTTTCACAATGGTAAAAAGCTCTCTAGAGCTTTTTCATAAGAATAAGAAGCTCTCAAAAAGCTCCCATTGTGGATGCTCTCAGGGGATTGTAAGTGTTTAGTTTTTTTTTTTTTTTTTTTTTTTTTTTTTTTTTAAGTTCTCTCGCTCTTTAGTTGGAAACTATTGATTATCGACTTTGTTTAATCAATTTGGCTGTACGGATAGTTTCAAGTGTACGGGAGTATCACATATGTTTCTCAGTCAGCATAGATTCAGACAGGAAGTATAAGACAGGAAATATAAGAGACAATATTTTGTTTGGGGATGACATGGATAATTCGAGGTACTGGAAAACCATAGAAAAGTGTTTGTTGATAACTCCATTTTCGCCGCTTATGCTTCCTCCATCACCGGCGTCGATCGCTCCAGTCAACATCGTCTCTTTCTCCTTGGGCTGTAGATCTCCGACTTTTGTTCAATATTTTTATTTGAATCTTTTGTGATTTTTAACATTTTCAATTGTAATATTATTTTTTTTGATAATTTTATAATTTGTTCGTATTTGAAAATATTGTGTAAATTTTTGAATTTGTTTAGGGTATGTGTTAATTTTCTTGATAGAATTTGGTTTAATTTTTCTCAGTTGGAATTTGTTCATTATATTAGTGTTATGGTGATGGCAGATGTAATTTGTTAAGTGATCAAATTGAAATGAAAGGATATGTAGGAACTGATTTGAATATAAAAGAAGTTTAGGGGAGTAAAGTGTAACTGTGAAGTATTAAGGACTGATTTAAGATTAATAAAAGTTAAGGGACTGATTTGAGAATAAGAAAAGTTAAGGGACTAATTTTAATTTATTGACATTATAATTTGTTTTTGATAAAAATATTTAGGATATATACATATATATATATATATATATATATATATATATATATATATATATATATATATATATATATATATATACATACATATATATAGTGACGGAATAATCCGTCACTAATCCGTCGCTAAAATGGTTCAAAAATAAAACGATCATTTAAATAGAGACGAAAAATTTGTCGCTAATCCGTCGCAAATAAGCTTTGAATTGGTTGATTATTTTACGAAATTACCGATGGATTTTAAAACAACAGCGACAGAATTATTCGTCGCTAAAGCTAATTGAAAATCGTCGGTGTTCCGTCGAAAAATTTACCCGTTCACGTTTTAACATCAGATTTTAAACGTAGAAAATTCGTCGCTAAATAAATTTAGTGACAGATTTCTAATGATTACCGACAGAAAAATTCGTCGATAACTGCCTTTTTTCTTGTAGTGGATAAAAAGAGGCTAAAATATGAAAAAGAAACAGTAGTTTAAAATATAATTATTGGACACACATTAATTCTAGAATGACATGCCTATTTATATGATTACAAGAGATAAAAGGCTATGAACTTATATAAGAAAATGTAAAGACTCATATTTGAATCTAGACTAATGTGTCTCGACTCTTCATATCACAAATCGTATACCAATAATATATAAAGATTCTGGGCCACTCCCCTTAGTACCAATTGATTTTAAGGTGGAACCTCAGTCTTTAAGAGTACCATAAACCAAAAACCGTTCTAGAATAATTTAGGATAATTTAATTAAGAGGCTTTGACCAATAAGTCCCTCAGATAAATGAAAACAACCAATAAAACTAAACATTTTCAAAACATACCAATAAGTCCCTATAATTTTTCTGGACCAAAACACCCCCAGCCACACTCACGTGCCCAGCCTCCCATCCATGCCCAGTCGTATCTCTCTCTATTTTACGTATGCTATCTTTAAAAAAATTAAAATACAATATCTTTCTCTCTCCTTTTCTCTCTCTTCCTTTTTTTCCTCTTAAATTTTTAAAATACAATATCTCAAAATCTAAAAGTCGAAAAAATAATTCGAGATCGCTGTTTTAATCCTATCGCCAAGACGAATCAAACAAGTTTACTCATCATATATTTCAAATTTTATAAATAAAATAAAATTATTTTTCAACAACTGTGAAATAGACCTCACTGTTGTTCTATATAAGAATGACATAAAAACAGTGAAATCAATCACACAGTTATGCATAATAACTGAGAAAGTATCCTCAACACTCATAACAATAACTGAGAAATTGACCTCACAGTTGTGCACAAACATAATTCTCATATTGGAAATGTGCAAATCATTACACAGTTATGCACAATAACTGTGAAAATCATTACACAGTTATTTACATCAACCCAACAAACGTGAAACTTGTTCTAGAGTTGTCCTAAAGGAATGTCATAAAAATAACTGTGAAATGGAATTCACAGTTATGCACAATAACTGTGAAAATCATTACACAGTTATTTAACATCAAACCCAACAACCGTGAAACTTGTTCTACAGTTGTCCTAAAGGAATGACACAAAAACAACACTCATAACTATAACTGAGAAATTGACCTCACAGTTGTGCACAAACAATCATCAACAACTAATAAATAACGGGTAAACCAAACATACTAAGTACCAAATTAACTGTGAAATTGACCTCACAGTTCTCAGTTTAAAAAGATCAAAAACCAAACCATTTCACATTCATAAATAACTGTGAAACTGACCTCACAGTTTTAAAAGTGTGAAAAACATTTCACATTTATTCACATCACAACCAACAACTGTAAAATAGACCTCACTGTTGTTCTATAAAAGAATGACATAAAAACAGTGAAATATATCACATAGTTATGCACAATAACTGAGAAATTGACCTCAACAATAATAACTGAGAAATTGAGCTCACAGTTGTGGACAAACAATCATGAATAACAGATAAATAACGGGTAAACCACATATAACTGAGAATTCTCAGTTTATAAATGTGAAAACCATTATACAGTTATTTACATGATTTTGACCAATAACTGAGAATTCTATTTCACAATAAAACACTAAACCCACAGTTTTAGAAGTGTGAAAAACATTTCACAGTTATTCACATTACAATCAACAACTGTGAAGTAGATCTCACTGTGAAAAACATTTCACAGTTATCAAGAACTAGCACCTTATATTCCAAACAAAACATGATCCATACACCAGCTTTCTCTAGCTTCTATGTTCATGATCCTATAAATACCAATATATTCCACAATTATGGCAACAATAACCTCAAGAGAATCCAAGAGAATCCTTTACTTTGATGTATAGTTTCTCCTTCCGGAGATTCGTAACTACAAAAACAAAAATACACACCATATAATATACTATGGTCCGAAAATACAAGATACTGAAGTTGAATAAAACTCAATAACCTCAAACAGATATCTGATTTCATTACTATCAGAAGAACCAATGATATTCTACAACCAATTTTTACAACAGTAAAGACAAAAGATATCCAAAAAACACTCACTAGTTTAACATCAATGCAACATCATAATGCTTTTGAAAGCTCACGATTCTACCGTGTTACCAAGCACGAAGGAGAAGAACTCACGAACTGGAGAGTTCGACCAATCCAATGTCCGTTGCATACCCATTAACAGGCAACTTCAAGTCCCTCAAAACAGTGAATGTCGCGGCCATTCGAGTTTTTGGTACTTCATAACAGAACCCTACTGCACACAGTCACTTTCCCTTCCAATTCAAACACCCATAGAGTTTTTGGTACTTCATAACAGAACCCTACTGCACACAGTCACTTTCCCTTCCAATTCAAACACCCATCTTGCATTTCCCTCTTCTAAATCCAAAAGGCTTACTTTTTTCATCAAAGCGGAGAAAAAACAATAGCCAAGAAGGTTTGGTCACTAGTTGATGAAAAAAAAATCGAAATTCAGCCGACCAGTGCCGATTTCCATAACCAAATTCGGTTATACCCAAATGATTTTCATAAACAAATTCAGCTACACTCAACCGATTTCCATCAACAAACTCGGCTACACCCGTCCTAAATTTGCTACGAGATCTGGGGAGAATAGAGAGAGGAAGGATGAAAGACCGAGAGTTGGGGGAGGCGACTTACCAGAGAAGAAGATCGGCTGGAAAGGATTGGTTGCCGGCGGTTGGAGCAATGGAGCTGGGGAGGTAATGCTGCAGTTGGAGTTGGAGCAGTGGAGAGAGCCTGTCAAGCCATGAAGCTCGCCGGTGAACGGATTTAGGTTTTTCATATGTTTGATTGAGAATAATTGGTGTTTGATTTCACGGTGGTGGGGGTATTCTAGCCATGGAGCTCGCCGGTGATGGAGAAGCTGGAACAAGGATTGCCGATGGTGTGGAGAAGATGGAATTGCGCACGGATGGATTGGAAGAAACGGATTGCAGATAGAGAGAGAAGAGAAATTATGCATAGAGAGAGAAAGGGAATGAGAGAGAGAGAGCGAGAAAGGGAATGAGCGAGGGAGAGGAAGGGTAGTTTGGTCATTTAAATTATTATAAATAGTCTAAGGGACTCTACGGTCGTTTTGATTTGGACTCTTGGATCCTAAGGTAAAATTTGAAAGAGTAAGTTTTGGGAGAAATCAGTTTCTCCATAAATTATAAAAAGTCCAATTTTTTTCAACTTGCAAATATTTGACGAATATAAGAGCAGTTTAAAAAAACAGGACTTTTTATAACTTAGGGAGAAACTAGTTTCCCCCAAAATATTGTGTATTTGAAATGTATTATTTTTATTGGTAAATTCCACCTTATCTCAAGGTCTTATTGGTAAAAATCCCTTTAATTAATCTCAACATGAATAACTTATAGAATTGAAACATCAATTTTTAACAAATTATATCAGGGTTATGAATACTAATTTGTTCTACCTTGTTGTTTATAAATAACAATAAGTCTTGTACTTGTTGCAATTTTTTCTCTTATCCTTTATAAAATAAATGTGGAAAACAAACATCAATGAAATTTTATCACTAATCATGAATTTATTTCAGAAATATCTTAGCTAATCATAAACACGACTATGATGTGCAAATATAATGATATTCCATCATGAATTTAGAAGAGATATGGTATATTATACTATCCAATCAAATGTCTTTAATTCATCACTAAATTAATGATATTCCATCATGAATTTAGAAAAGATTATTATACTATCGATTCGGTTTTTACTGGTCTGATCCGGTTCCACAAATTTTTTTTACAACCTTACTTAAAAGAGATGAAATAATATTATAAGTCAGTTATAAAAGGACGAGGGGTGTATATATGAAATTTTATATTTAGTGTGTCATGTATGTATTGGATTTGAATATCGTGAGAGGAAGTGGCCAAAGATTAATGATTTCCACTTTTTATTCCTCATTTTTTATGTCGATTTAATATTAAATTATTAGGCCCCTCTCTAGAGAAGATATATAGTTTTAATTTGATTTGGTGTCTAATTTATTGGATTTAAAAAAAATAATTTAATTATCGTTATGAAATTATGAAAACTATTATTGACAGTATTTTTATTTATACATTAATTACAATTTTAACATTTTATTGCATATCCAATTTTTCATAAATTTTTGATCAAATTTCAGTCAAGTCAAGGTGAAAACCAAAATTAAAATGAGACTATTAATTTAACCGTGGCGGATGGAGTTTGTGATTGTTTAATACGTGATTTTACAATAACGTATTGCATTAAAGAGTTGATATTATAAAAAATGCGTTTTTTTCTAAGCTTAAGGAAAAATCATTTTTACATTGACACTTAATAATATATTCACTGGCATTCTTCACACTGCATTTTTTTACCCTACACTGACACTTAATAATACATGCATTGACACTTTTTACACTGGCACTTTATTACACTAACACTGACACTTTGTTACACTAACACTGACACTTAATAATACATGCACTGACAATTTTTACACTGACACTTTGTTACACTAATACTGCCACTTTGTTACACTAACACTGTCACTTTTTTACACTAACACTGGTACTTAATAATACATGCATTGACACTCTTTACACTGGCACTTTGTTACACTAACACTGACATTTTTTTACACTGACACTTAATAATACATGCACTGTCACTTTTTAAACTAACACACTGACACTAGCGGAAGAATCAAAATACGTTTTTTCTTTTTTCTAAGATTTTGATTTGTATTAAAACCATTTACAGGAATAATATTAACATTGCTAACATCAACATATTATCACTATTCAATGAAAATGACAAATCTTTAAAAGGTTTAAGCGGTTCAATCAAACATTTAAACTAAATGCATTTCATTGAATTGTATTATAGATATTTCACATTGAAAATTGATAAACCTTGTCTATGACATATAAAGGTTTTGGGTCACTCTTCTTGATACCAATTGATTTTAAGGTGGAACCTCAGAGTTTAAGGTGACATCAAAGCAGTTTTGATGACGCCACAACTTTCGGGGTCAGGAGCGGTTCAAGGATATCTGGCTAGGATATATTTGGTGGTTTTATGTACCTAGATCACAACACAAACAAGCACCGTTAAGGTCAAAGTTGGATGTTACTCCAACTCAGGCCCTCGGGTGTGAGAGTAAGAATACTGAGTAATAAGGCTTTGAATACCTTTAGAGTGTGTGTGTGTTTAGGTTTAGAGAGTAAAAGAGCTTACTCAATTGTATATGGAACTTACCTTGCCCAAGGGGGTAAAGGCCTTCTATTTATAGGCAATGCCATGGTGCTTGTTGAGGTAAGCAATGAGATCAGCCCTAGGGGGCACTTTGGTATTTGACCGCCTACACGTGTCCGCAGCCTAATTGGTCCCGTCGTGAGGGAACATTGATCGTCCAAGGGACATGGCCGAAAGGGACATGAGCCGTGTAGCCGGCTTATCGCATTAAATGGAATAGCAGGCGCCGGACCGAGCCGCATTGAACGCGTGACGGGGGAGCCGGCAAGTGGCCTGTCAGAGCCGCAAGCTAACTTGCTCGCAAGGCTTGACATTAACCTGGAAGCAAGATGTGCCCGCGGCCAACGCTGTGCCCGCGGCCAAAGATATAAGACGCGAGCACGGTTGATGCGGGCATGACTCATGCGGGCACGGATCCAGCCGAGCAGGTCCCAATGGTGCTCGATGGGGACGATGCGAGGAGGGACACTGGCCTGACCACAAGGGCCTATTTGTCCGCGGTCTTCCCTCCAAATGGTCTAGGAACTGCCACGTCACTGGTTCCTTGGACTAGACCGAGCGCGGGCCCGGTCCAGTAGATCCGGGCTCATCAATGGCCCCTAGCTCCAAGTGTGATTATTTATGGTCTGAGTGAGGAGCTACTAGAAGCTCGGTCTGCCTCAACTGCTCCTCGCGCGAGCACCAGCTGTTAGCGTTTTCCTTGTTTGTTGCTTGGCCCCACGGGCCAAAGTGGAACGCTCGGGAGGCACCAGCTGAGTGACACGTGGTCCCTTGCATGGCGTGCCTCCCGGCTAACAGTGGGCCCTCGCGTATGAAAAGACGGGTTAGCGGTACGTCAGGGGTACGTGTCAGCCATCCAAGGGGGGTAATAAATGCAAAAGGTATTTAATTTTCGAATTTTCAAACGTTGGAGACGGTTCAGGGTCCGATGTTGGATTTGTGAGCTAATTAATACGGGTTAACGGGTTAACCCGTATAGGTAGGCCTTATAAATACCAAACCCTTAAACCCCAAACACTTTTACCGTTTCCAAACCTTCAGAGAGCTTTTGAGAGAGAAATCTTGCTGCGAAATCCGAGCTAGTGCTTTCCGAATCCCTTTCTCAACCCTTCTCTCGTAAGTATTGGGTGTTTTTCTTCTTCATCTCCTTCTATTTTTTCTTTTCTGAGTTTTGAACGAAATGACCACTCGTGAATTTGGACCCCGCCGTCCCATAGAGTTAGGAGATGGGAGCACTCCAGATCTGTTTGCTGTTTGTAAACGGACAGGGGGGATATTTAGGAAGGTAGGCCATGGGTGGCTTAGGTTATCCCTTGAGTGCTTCCAGTATTTCTGCGAAAAATCCCAATGGGGGCCTTTTGTCCCACCCCGGTTGTGGGAGGCCAAGGATAAAAGGGTAAAAAGGAACGGTGATGTTTTGGTGTTGGGGGATACCAGTAGGCTGAGAAATTTTGTGATGGGGGTTTTGTGCAGGTTTCCCCGCGAGAGAGGCTCGGCTCTGAACGCCGTTGAACTAGTGAGGAGAGCGATTCGCGTCCCCGAAGTAGTTTGTGACTGGGAAAAGTGTGAACTGATGGATCCTGAACAAACCAATGATGCGCGGGCACCGGGCATGGACCTGAATGACCCTTTAGATGTTCTGCCCATAAGGACCATCTTTCCCCCCGTTGTGCCCGCGGCCCCTAGGGCGGGGACAATTGAGCTGAGCAGCAGCGAGGAACTGGAGCCTCTGAATTTTGAGACTACTGTAGGCGGGGAGGATGAGGATGAAGTGACCTCTGCCCGCGGTGATGCCACTGGTCTCTTTGGCTCGACGAGCACGGAGACCGAGGAGGATGACCGCGAGGTCGAACTCAGGAGGGCTGCGGGGACCTCTAAGAAGGCCGCTGAGACCACGAACATTGTGGATGCCTTTTCTGACCCTGACTCCGAGGAGGAGGTAGCTGAGGCCCCTGCCCGCAATAAAGGCAAACGGCCAGCTGTTGAGGCGAACCCTGGCCATGGCCGCAGTAAGAAAGCCAAGGAAGTGGCTATCCTCAACTGGGAGGAGGATATTTATGAAGTGTACAATGTGGACCGCAACGCCTACCGTGTCCGCACCTTAGGACATGTTCCGATAAAGGGGAAGGATAAGTTGAGGCAGGAGACAGTAGCTGATGTCCGCGAGGATAATAGGGCCTTAGTTTTTTATGGTGCTCAATTTGAGAATGGCCTGAGGCTGCCCTTGGATCCTTTCTACTATGACTTCCTGGAGTTCAACCGCTGCCTCCCCATGAACCTGACTCCCAATGCCATCGTGGCCATTGTTTCTTTCATAGCCGTTGCGCATTCTTGGGCTATGAACCCACCCCGGCCGGCTCTACGCTTACTATCGAACCAAATTCTCCGCGGCATTCCTGGCTCAAGGCTAGGAATTTCTCTACCAAGACCTTCTCTCCCCCCTCGAACAAGTTTGACCAATGGAACCAGAAGGATATCCTGGTCATTGAGTCTAGGTTTGGATGGCCCTTTTCCAAGCCTCAGAGTCCAGTCCCGATGAAGGTGTCCTCTAGCAGTTATCCGGACCCGTCCTCTGCCGATGCTATGCGCACTGCCATAGAGAGGCATCTGGCCCTTTACTTGGATAGCGGGGAGGAGCCCGTTTATGATGTAGGCACAATTGTAGTGGATGAGCCCCTATTGATCTACTCGGGGGTGGCTCCTCGCAGGGAGGGCGCCCCACATGCCCCAGAGTAGCAATAGAGTCGTTGCCTCGTGACCCTGATTGGAGGGTGCACGAGCACTACCAATTTGAGGCGGATTGTAAGACCTGCATGCTGGGCGCTGAGTGCGATCCTCCCGAACTTATCGGTCTCTAACTGTTTTTCATGTAACTGTTTGCCAATTTATTTTTATCTTTGATTTTTTGGACTGTATTCTAACCTTTTCTCTTTCCCTCCAGAGTAGATCCAGAAGAATACAATTTCTGATGGCTCCTCCTCTAAGTGCTGCTCAACTGAAGGCCAAGAACATGAAGGCCAACAAGGAAGCTGCCCTGAAGAGGCAGAATGAGATGGGAGGGGTCCCCACCAAGGATAAGACGGTGCCCGTTGTCAGCAGAAGACGGGGATCCCCGAGCCTTCCCAAGACTATCCCTACTACGGGAATCTCGCCTCCACCCCCTGTGGTCCTCCTCCATCCAAGACTGGGAGGCTCCCGCTCTCCCCCTGGCCGCACCATTCCTTCCGGCCATCAAACGGATTCTCGGAAGAGAAATGAGAGGGATGGAGAGCTGGGACAGGGACAAAGGAAGCTGCAGAAGGTCGGGGATGCTCCTCCTCGGACTATGACTGCCCCTGCTGTGGCTTCAGCTTCTTCTCCCCCTGTTGGGGGCACACCGCTCTGGCCGCTTATCCAGCTGGCCTCCTTGACCACTCGCGAGGAGACTCTGGCGGTTAGGAAGAGGTTGTCCGAGGTGTCTCCCATCACCGGGGTGGATATTTATGCCCGGAACTCTGCCAATGCCTCCGTTGGGATCGGGCTGGCGAACCGCCTATACTCTCCGGACTTCTATAAAGGCATAGTTGTCGAGGAGAATGCCTCTGCCCTGGTGGGGGATATAGGCCTCGCTCTGACCGAGGTAGATGCTCGCTTGATCTAATCTTTTGGCTTCACCATGTTTTTCACTGTATAACTTTTGACCTTTCTGCCCGCAGGTGAGTAATAAGGTGCTGCGGCTGCGTGAAAGCTGTGACACTCTGACCGCTGAGGTGGAGAACAAAACTTCCATCTTGGCGGCCAAACTTCGGGAGCTGGAGGAGGCTCAAACAAGAATTGGAACCTTGAACTCCCTGCTGGAGGACAAGGAAAGGGCCTTCACTCAGAAGGAGAACGATTTGAAGGGCTTCCAGGAGAGGGTGACCCAGCTCGAGAAGGACCTTGAGAGGATAAGGGTGGGCTGGATGAGCTCCGCGGGCACAAGAACGAGTGGGAGCCCAGAATAAAGAGCTCACGGCCAGGCCGGGATGCTGCCAAGGCTGATCTGGAGGCTTTGGGGAAGAAGGTGGACGAGCTGTCCGATGAGCTGCTCCCCTACAAAAGGATGGAGGCAGAGGGGAAGTCCGCCCTCGACGATGTCCGCAAGGAAGCTGTGGAGGAATACAAGAACTCCCAAGCTTTCAAGGACTGGCTCGTTGCTGAAAACCTGGCTCAGTATGAGGCTGGGGTCCGGACACAAATAAGGAATTTTGCGGCCACGGGCAAGTTCACCGTGCAGGAGTTGGCCGTGATTGGCTCGCTTGTTGCTACGGATGATGAATGCTTGCCCGGCATGCATTAGTTCCCTTGTCCGAGGACGAGGTCAAAGGTGAGCCGTCCGCCGCGGCCTCTTTCGCCTCCCGCTGGCGTAAGTGACGGCTCTTAGCCCGATCGCCGATTTGGATGAACTGCGATTCGGGGATAACCCTATATCATTGGGGGATGCCTTGGCTCAGTTCTTCCAAATGGGCCTCGCCATAGGAGATCTCTTTCCCTCGCGGGCGGCTCCAGCTCCCGGCCTCACTGCGAGCCCATCTCTGACCCTATAACAGAGATTCTGATGACCCGTCTTCCTTCCCCAACTCCAACTTCAGAAGCGGGCACAGATGATGCGGCCAGGGAGGCTGCAGATGCAGCCAAGGACCAAGCTCCTATAGTTTAGGATTTTTTACTTTTTCCCTTCTGTAATAGCTTGTAGGATCCTTGTAATAGTGTAGGAATTTGTAAATACTTTCTCAGTCATAAATAGAAGCATTTTTCTCCACTTGGCTCCTTTACTTTTATCTTAATTGCTTGTCTCGTAGGCTATTTTGAGTAGTTTGGCAATTTTCGAGCACCTTAATACTTGCATTCTTGCCTTATTACTTTTTCCAGCGTTTTTGACTTGCAATTAACTTTATACTCTCCTTCAAGGCAAAGCAAATTAGTAGGCCCTTTGCCCGCATTTTTGAGTTTTCCTAACTCTTTATTCAAAACCCTTAGGTTTTTGTGAGAGTCAGCCTTATTCTTCTATGATCGCGTTTGTTTAGCCTTGTGGCAAACTTTGAGGCCTTAACCTCGTTTGTCTGTTTGGCTTTGTTAAACTAGTTTGATCACTCTCATCCATTTACACTTATTCCCAGCCTTGCGAGCTGTGGTGTAAGTCAAAAGTAGCCAAGGCAAGCATACTTTCATAGGGCATGCAGAAGGTGGCCGTGAGGCTATTGTCCGCGCAACAGAAAGGTAGGAGCATATTTTAGCATAGAGGCCCTTTAACCCCCTGGCATCTGTATCCCCTTATTGGAGGTTCTCACTTATTTGACCCTTTATTCAAAACTCCCTAGGGTTTTTCGTGAGGGTCTCGTGGCGATCTGGTGAACGAGCTTATATGTAGGCCTTTGTCACATACAGGCATGCGAGTAACGGCCCTAACGAGGTCCTTCGCGCAATTAGTGGGTCCGGACTTCAGGTCATTGTCCCCACTAGAGTCCGTAGGCACGGGCATCATGGCCTTTGTACCTACGTTCATCTATATCCACTTATTTTTTGTGGTGTCACGCGAGCAGGAGAGAGTCCTCCCCGCGATCATAGTACGGATCGTAATGGATCTTTGTATATATATAGGCATGCGGATCCTTAGATCTTTGCGCATCAGTAAGTAGGAGCTCATATGTTGGCTCTTGAACTCACTGGCATCCGCACGCGGGCATCCACCTTAGCTTTTGAGGCTGGTGGGAATTGATTTTTGCATCAAAATATGATGATAACCTCTCCCTTATATATATATAGTCTATACTCCTTCCAAAAAATTACAAAGATTTTAAAAGAAGTATCTCTTAAGGTGGTCGCTATTCCAGGCGTGCTTAAGCTCTTCTCCCTCTTTTGGTCGCAACATATAGGTGCCCTCTTTGACTATCTTTGTGACCTCATATGGACCTTCCCATTTCGGGGACAGCTTGTTGAAACCGGGTTGGGTCCCTTGGACCTCTACGCTTCGAGTACCCAGTCTCCAAACTGAAAAACTCCTCTTATTTACTCTTTTATCATGGTGCTTCTTCGCTTCGTTTGTAGTTCACCATTTTTTCATGTGCCCGCATTCTCTTTCCTTCGAGATCGTCCGAGTCACACCTTCGTTCGCCTCGTTTTGAGACTCGTCGAAGTATGTGACTCTGTACGAGGGTAGGGCTACCTCAACTGGAGCCATTGCCTCTGACCCATACGTGAGCGAGAAGGGAGTTTCTCCTGTTGAATTTCTTATTGTGGTGCGGACAACCCATAATGCGATGCGGAGCTCGTCCAACCAACGTCCTCCTCGCCCTTCCAAATTTTTCTTTAAGGCGGTTAGGACTAGCTTGTTCGCGGCCTCGGCTTGACCATTTCCACGAGGATAGGCAATCATGCGGACTTACGGTGTTGCACCTTCATTCTTACGCATTCAGCAGTGAATTTTGCGGAGAATTGGGTGCCATTATCTCGAAATTATTGCTCGGGAACCCCAAATCGACAATAGATGTGGTCGTGGACAAAACTGATAGTGTTATCCTCGGAAATAGTGGCCAAGCCCTTTGCTTCCGTCCACTTGGTAAAATAATCCACGGCCACCACGGCATACTTGATGCTTCCTCTAGCAGTTGGAAATGGTCCAATAAGATCTATCCCCCACGTATCAAACGGCCACGATGGTACCACCAAGGTTTGCTCTGTTGATGGTAGTCTAGGGATGTCCGCAAATCTCTGGCACTTATCACATTTTCTAACATATTCCTGCGCATCCCTTCTCATTGTGGGCCAAAAGAATCCTTGGAATTTGATCTTGTCTGAGAGGGTGCGAGCACCTGGATGTCCGCCACAAACTCCTTCATGAACCTCATAGAGTAAGTTGGTGACCATGTGAGTTTTGACGCATCTGAGTAAAGGCTTGGTGAATGATCGCCGAAAAAGCACCCCATCGAGGACGAGGTATTTCGCGGACACCGTTCTGATGGCTCTAGCCTTTTACTGGGTCCTCGGGAGGGTTTGCTTCTCGATGTAATCCTTCATTTCATCTACCCGAGTCCCTTACTTGATCCTCAATATTGTTTATACGTATTCGATCTATAGCAGGTCTCTCCGTGAATTCAATCGGCAATTTGTCTCCAACTCACCAATTTCTTGCTCGGTTATTCTTGAGAGGAGGTCGGCTTCCACATTGTCCTCTCTCATGACTTGGTTCGGCTCATAGTAAGTGAAATTTTTGATGAGGGTTTTTGCAAGGTCACAAGATCGAGTTAGTCTTGGGTTGATAGTATCATACTCCCCCTAATTTGATTAACTATGAGTGAGAGTCACTATTGATCTCAATATTCGAACTCCCAAGTCTCTTGCCAATTTCATGCCCGCTATAATCGCTTCATATTCGGCCCGATTGTTTGATGCCTCGAACTTGAATCTCAAGGCCCTCATGAATTTCTCCCCGCGAGGGTGCAATCGAAGTATGCCCGCTCCATTTGATTAACTTGCTCGCGGAGCCGTCCACATATAAAGTCCACACCTCTTACGGACGCTCCCTTGGTTGAACAATTTACGTGCTCGGGCTTTTTGGGTCATCTTCGATTACGCTCGCTTTCTTTTCCGAGGTCGTTGTCCGCCAATTTGAATGATGATTCTACTACAAAATCAACTAAGGCTGCGCTTTGATTGTCTTTCTCGGGAGTAGGTGATGCGGAACTCGGTGAGCTCTATAGACCAAGCTAGCATTCTCCCGAGGACTACTGGTTTATGTAAAACCTTTCTAAGCGGGGCCTCGGTTAGTACGGTTATAGGATGTGCGAGAAAAGTAGGCTCTTAATTTTCGAGCGGATACAAGCAAGGCGTAAGCTAACTTTTCTATATTAAGATAACGCCCTTCTACGGCGGACGGTGCCTTACTTACATAATAAAGCTGGTTTTGGGAGTTATTCTCCTCCCTTACAAGAACAGTTTGCTCTTGCCCGGATCGATATGACTAAATACGAAAAGAGCTCTTCTCAGGGCCGTTTGAGTAGAGGTGGTGCCCGAGGTATGTCTTGACTTCTTCAAAGCCCGATGGCACTCGGTGCTCCATGTAAATTCATCGGCTCTCTTCCCCCTTTGAGAGTTTTGAAGAAGGGAGGCATCTCTCTGGCCAGCGAGATAAAGCGCCGAAGTGCGGTGATGCGACCGTTGAGTTTTGTACATCCTTCACGCGGGCGGGAGGTTTCATGTCTAATAGGGCCTGGATTTTCTCTGGATTAGCCTCTATCCCTCTTTGGTTGACCATGAATCCGAGGAACTTGCCCGCCTTGACCCCGAAAGCGCACTTAAGGGGGTTTAGCTTCATCTTTGTTATGGCGCAAGTTTTTGAAGGTTTCCTCCACATCGAGCTCGTGGGAGTTTTCCTTAGTTTTTATGACCATGTCGTCAATGTAGGCCTCCAGTTTACTGCCTAGTTGGTTTTTAAAGACCCGGATTGACCATGCGGCGATATGTGGCTCCTGCATTCTTTAGCCCAAAGGGCATCATAGTGTAGCGGTATGTCTTGCCGCGGCAATGAAGGCTACGGAGCGGACATCTTCGGGAGCCATGCGGATGCAGTGGTAGCCGGAGTAGGCATCAATGAAGCTTAGAACTACGTGTCCGGCTATAGAATCCACCAATCTGTCTATGCGAGGAAGAGGGAAGCAATCTTTGGGGCATGCCTTGTTGAGATCGGTGAAATCAACGCACATCCTCCATTTGCCATTGGATTTCTTAACCATGACCACATTGGCCGGCCATTTGGGGTAGGAGATCTCCTTTATTATCCCGCTTTTAGCAACTTTTCCACCTCTTCCTTGATGGCAATCTCTTTCTCAGGGAGAAATATCTGGATTTACGGTGAATGTTTTTGAAGGAGGGGTCATCGTTGATTTTATGGAGGATCACGTCCTCGCGATGCCTTGCATATCTTCCACCCTCCAAGCGAATACATCGCAATTTGCTCTAAGGAACTCAATAAGTATCCTTCTTTCCTCATTTGTGAATTTCCATTGACCTTAAGCTTGTTTGCTCGGGGAAGTGGGGATTGATTACCACCTCCTCGAGCTCGTCGTTAGGTTGAAGGTCGCTGATTTCACGATTGTGCGGGGAGTCAATGACAATAGTTGGGGGGTTGACACGAGCTTCGGTCGGTGTTGCCATTGAATATATGATATCACGGTCAATTTCCCCCTCTATTCCTCGATCAATATAACCTCCCTCAACGAGGCGGCCAAGCTGCTTCGATTTTACGCTCATCTTGAGCTCCACCTTGTGGAATGGAAAGAAAGCATGCCAATCGGTACGGGTGGCGGCGGGAGTGCAAGAGCTTTCCCCTTTTTGACTTGTCCTCGCCCTTTCCCTCTATCATTTTGTCCTCGCCCTCTATCTGCGGGCGGGATGTCAGCCATTCTGTTCTTTCCTTTTTCCTCCGGTGCTCGGAGGAATCTCCGGGCCGGTTCTTGATGGTAGCAACCCCGCCGGGTGTTAAATTTCACCCTTTGGTGGGGACGGACGCTTAACTATTCCCAATTTCGGCTGGCGATTCTACGCCAAGAATGGCATTGTATTGGGAAGGAAGATCGACCACCATGAAAGTTATCTTGGCCGTCTTACGCATGGGTTTTCCCCAATAGCTACGTCAAACACGATCGTCCCCTTTACCCTTACGGCGTGGTTTGTGAAGCCTTCGAGCATGCCCGCATATGGAGTGAGATGTGCTTCCGTCATTCTCATTCCAATCAAAGTATGGTAATAGAGTATGTCGCGGGCGACTCCGGTATCTATCAACACTCGGCCTATGTTTGCCGGTTGATTCTCATTACGAGGGTGAGTGGGCGTGTGGAATGAAAAAGGGTGGAGGCAAGTTCACTCCTTTTGAACCCAATTTCTGCTCTTCCTCGGGGCCGGGCGGGGATGGAGAAAACCTTCTCTAATGTCCGAATTTGGAGGGACAAGCGCCTCTTAGAGGGAGGTTCCTCCCCGATGAAGTTAATGTCATAGTCCCCAAAATCGTCATCATTATTATCTCTTTCATTTCTGTACGGTCCCCGCGTGTGTCGTGCCCGCTGCGATCATTGTTATTGGGGGCGGTATTGTTTCCCTTAACCCACTTGGTTAGCTCCCGTTATTGATTTTCTGTTTGGATTACTCGCTTGGTGGAAACAGTCCTCGGTTCCGTGCCCGTGGTCGTTGTGAAACTCACGAAATTTAAGTCTACTCCTCTCATTTGGCTTTCGAAGCATGGGGGAGGAGCGGGAAAGTACGAGGCTCTCATGATCACCACCCTTGGGTCGGTGAGCTACGTATGCTTGTTTCGGCCACGGCCTTTTTGAGCCTTTCGATCCCCGGCCTCTGTTTTGCCACTGATTATTGGTATGAGCGAGGCTGCAGGGTGGTCTCCTGGACTTGGCTTATCCTTTCTTTCGCGAAGCTCGGGAGCGGGCACACTAGGCTCTTCGGCGGAGGCGATGGCCGAGGCCCTTTCATACATTTCCTCCATCGATTTAGGTTTCTTTGGAGGCAAAATTCATTTTGAGGAAGGAGGAACCGAGGCCGCCCTCAAAACATAGTCGATATCTCCTCGTCCCAGTCCACAATCTCCTCGCTCACCTTCTGAGCTGGGATATATAATCTTTTGTAGGCTCGTTTGGTGCACCTTGACACGGACAAGATCTGTCTTTGGTCTAGCGGGCACACTGCTCCGGCAAAGGCATTGAGGAAGAGAACTACGGGCGGGCGGAATATTTGGATACACCGGGGCTTGAGGGCTAGCATCCAAGATAGGGCCTTGCCGGTGAAGGTCGCACCAAAGCTTTGCACATCACCGACTCATCCGCGGAGAATAAAGCCATCGGCCCTCAAATCTTCCCATATGACTCTTGGCATTTTGGATCCGTCATAGGTGTCCATGCAGGGGGTTTGCCCTTACGGATCGGTGCCGCGCAATTTTATCGGCGAAGGCGTCCATGGTGCGGCCACACTTAAGGCGACCTTCGATGGGTTTCCCACATCTTACGCATGAATTCCACAAACTCGGGGTTACGATCATCAACCTTTTGCTTTTTAGCTCGTGGAGCCACGGCCTTCTCCTTGGCCGGAGCCGAGTGCGGCTTTGGACTTCGCACGGCGATTTGGTGTGCCTCTTCCCCCACTTCCTCGCTATCATCTACATGCACCACGCTCCGTTTGGCCGGTGTCCGCGCTCGAGGCTAGGTCACCCGGTTTGCCCCAGCGGCTTGACTAGCAAGCGAGTTAGCGGGAGCTCGTTGGGAGAACCTTTGTGACCCTTGAGGAAGCTGTAGCCCTCCATTGGCCTCTATTTCAAACATTTCCATCTCCGCGTCTTTGATGGCCGTGGCCTCCGCGACCGGTTGGACTTGGAGGCTAGGATTTCCTTCCTTCTCGGGATTTGCTCGGGAAAGTGGGGTGGTTAGAGTGGTATTTTTCATGTGAGCTTGGGGAGTTTTGGGCTAGTGTTTAGTAGGGCTTGGGCTTTCTCGGCACGGGCTTCCTCGGTTAACCGGTGTAGAACTCGTTGGTAGGGATTTTTGAGGGTGAGAATGGGCCCCCGTTACAGTTGAAAACGAGTTGGTTTGCCTTTCCCTATTGATGTTGGAGGGTTCGGCTTGGTTCTCCTCCTCTATGGTCAAATGACCGACATTTTTAATTTGAGACATGTCTTAGAAAGGCGAAAATAAGCGAAAAGAAGTGTCTTTTGGCGGTCAGGTTGTTTAGACTACAAGGTGTGTACGAAAACAAAAGTTTTAAACGGGAAAAACTTAGTGATGTAAAAAGAAGAGCCTTTCGGCATTGAATTTGTTTAGGACACGTGATGTGCCTTGAAAACAAAAGATTTTTAACGAGAAAACGAAAGAAAGTCGGCTTCCCAAGCAATGGAACCACCGATGACGCCACGGCTTTGGGGTCGGGAGCGGTTCAAGGATATCCGGCTAGGATATATTTGGTGGTTTTATGTACCTAGATCACAACACAAACAAGCACCGTTAAGGTCGAAGTTGGATGTTACTCCAACTCGGGCCCTCGGGTGTGAGTAAGAATACCGAGTAATAAGGCTTTGAATACCTTTAGAGAGTGTGTGTGTTTAGGTTTAGAGAGTAAAAGAGCTTACTCAATTGTATATGGAACTTACCTTGTCCAAGGGGTAAAGGCCTTCTATTTATAGCAATGCCACGGTGCTTGTTGAGGTAAGCAATGAGATCGGCCCTAGGGGGCACTTTGGTATTTGACCGGCTACACGTGTCCGCAGCCTAATTGGTCCCCGTCGGGGAGGGAACATTGGTCATCCAAGGGACATGGTGAAAGGGACATGAGCCGTGTAGCCGCTTATTGCATTAAATGGAATAGTAGGCGCCGGGTGAGCCGCATTGAATGCGTGATGGGGGAGCCGGCAAGTGGCTGTCGAGCCGGTAAGCTAACTTGCTCAGTAAGGCTTGACATTAACCGGGAAGCAGCATGTGCCCGCGGTCAACGTTGTGCCCGCGGTCAAAGATATAAGACGCGAGCACGGTTGATGCGGGCATGACTCATGCGGGCACGGATCCAGCGAGCAGGGTCCCAATGGTGCTCGATGGGGACGATGCGAGGAGGGACACGGTCTTGACCACAAGGGCCTATTTGTCCGCGGTCTTCCCTCCAGCGGTCTAGGAACTGCCACGTCACTGGTTCCTTGGACTAGACCGAGCGCGGGCCCGGTCCAGTAGATCCGGGCTCATCAAGTTTCATTACAACAAACAAAAAAAAAGCTCGGCTTTGACAAAGCCCGCTACACGTGAGGGGACGTGTTAGTATAAACGTCAGGGGAATCATTGTTTTTTAAAAAAAGAAAAACACGTCAGCACACAATGTATACTTGGTGCCACCCGCAAACGCAACTAGTTACCAAATCGTATCACATAGCACTTAACTCCAACACCATTTGGTGGCCACTTAAATCCTATTAATACTCCACTTGTAAAGAATAAACAAAGCCAAAATGGATTAGCATTTTCATTTAGATGTCCACACACAAGAAACTCTACGGGGAAAACTTCATTTTTGTTCATCGTACATTGGGGTATCTTTCATTTTAATCATCAAATTTTATTTTCATTTTTATCATCGTACTTCAAACGATAGTGTCATTGGGTATAAAATGACAATATTGTTTGCAGTGCGATGGTAAAATTGAAATAAATTTAGGTATAAAATGATACTATTGTTTGTAGTACGGTGATAAAAATGAAAGTTCGATCATAAAGTAAAGTATGATGGACAAAAACGGAGTTTTCCCAACTCTATATCTATACGAGCATACCTACGTAGCATGCATCTTTTTTATAATGGAGATACTATACAAGAATTTACAATACAAATAGATTCTTCTTTCTTTAAAATGGATAAGGAATCTAAAGTAGAATAAAAAAAATATAAGTGCATTTCTAGTATTATTGCATTTGGTTTTCTAGCTTTTACTTTGCTCGTGAATAAAAGGGGCATTTCTCATTCTATGTAATGCATTAGCTATTTCTACCTTCTCAAGTATTTCCTTGGTACATTAGAGAGAGAGAGAGAGAGAGAGAGAGAGAGAGAGAGAGAGAGGGACCTTATTGTGGTAGAAAAAAATGTCGCCGGAAATGTTGAGGGAGGGTTTTAATAGATTGAAGCCTTATGTGGCTATTATAGCTCTTCAATTTGGTTACGCGGGAATGTATATTATCACCATGATATCTCTCAAAGGTGGCATGAGCCATTGGATACTCGTAGTCTACCGCCATGTAGCTGCAACGCTTGTTATCGCTCCATTTGCATTGGTTCTTGAAAGGTTCTCTCTCTCTCTCTCTCTATTTCTCTCTCTCTCTCTCGTTTCACAGCTTACTCATTGGATTGTAATCTTAATTTTTGTGATTTTTATTTTTATTTTTCAGGAAAATAAGGCCAAAGATGACTCTGTCGGTGTTTTGGAAGATATTGTTGCTTGCATTTCTAGAGTAATTCTCTAAACCCTTTGTACATATATATATGCATCACTAAGCATGTCTAAACGAAAATATGTTACTCAATATAAATATATATATATATATATACTCCATCTGTCCCATACCTAGGTGCCTAGTTTGACTTTGACACCTAGTTTGACCATACAACTACGAGAAATTAGAACATTTTGATGAAATTTTAAAAGTTGTTATTGATTTATTACTAACAACACTAACAATTAAAAGTTTTAAAATTTAATTATAATATATCAATTTTTCGTAGTTGTATGGTCAAACTAGGTGTCAAAGTCAAACTAGGCACCTAGGTATAGGTATGGGACGGAGGGAGTATATACTTACAGAAGAACTTCGCCCGAACCACTCTTAATATTGTACTACGATTGATTCGACTTTCACTTGAAAACCCATAATATTGTAAGGAAAAGAATTTACATAGATCTTTAATTTGGATTTTTGTTGAAACTTTTGATTAATTAAGTTAGCTACTCTCTTTTATTTGCATGAAAAGTATTGAAAAATACTTTATAGAATATTCTAAAAGTTGTTGAAAATTTTCCTAATTTATTTATTTTTAAGGACAAAAAGTGTTTACCCTATAATACGGAGTATAATTTTATTATGAATATTAAATATTATTCTTAAGTGCCTTTTTAATAAAAAAAAAAGTAGACTATTTTTTAAAACCACATAATACATATTAATGTCATATTCTATGAAATACATTAATAATATAGAAATAGTAGTACTATTTATTTGCTTTACACAATGAGAGAAAAAGAATATTAATTGTGTCTGAGTGATAATTGTAATGTGTAAAGTGTGCTTATTTATGTGACATCATTATACTCAATTAATCAAGTTTCTTTATATTTCTATTGAGATCCTTTATCAATAGATTATAAAATATGTGACTGAAAAATTGCATTAATTTATTTTAAATTCACTCACATTTATATATATATATATATATATATATATATATATATATATATATATATATATATATATATATATATATATATATATATATATACTCCTTCCGTCCCACCTTAGTGTAGACTAAGGTGGTGGGCACAATAACTAAGGAATATTATTAAGATAATGGAAATGTGTGGTAGAAAATGAAGAGAGAATGAGTGGAGTGAATAGTAGGTTGGTTGAATAAATTGTATGGTGAAAAATGAAGAGAGAGAGAATGAGTGGGTGGGATAGGGAAAATAAAAATAATAAAAAACTTTCTAATTTTGGCAGTCTACACTAAGGTGGAACAGACGAAAAAGGAAAGAAGTCTACACTAAGGTGGGACGGAGGGAGTATATATATATATATATATATATATATATATATATATATATATATACATATATGTATACATATATATATATACATAAATATATCCAAAGATGCTCAAGCAGCATCCATCTGATGTTCAATATATGATATATATATATATATATATATATATATATATATCCAAAGATGCTGAAGCGGCATCCATCCGATGTTCAATATATGAGAGGTCCCCACTAGCCCAAAAGCGAAAGGGTTCGAACTCTATCAAATGCAATTTCTATCACTTCGAAATGGAAGTCTTGTAATAGATTAAGTTATTCAATATATATACATAACACTTTCTAAAGGAAAAAAATCTTACTTTTTTCTAGGGTTTGAGGAAAGATTTTTTTTTTTAAAATGCCATAACTAGAGTAAAAAAGGTTCTTAATACATAAATTTATCAAAGTTAATTAGTAGGAATTATTATTTATTGATGATTATTTTATAAAGTTGATTATGATTATGTTACAGACCAATAATGGATCAGAATATGTACTACTTGGGGATGACGTACACGTCAGCAACATATGCATCTGCAATTGTCAATGTCCTCCCAGCTTTAACCTTCATCATGGCTATTATTTTCAGGTAATTAAATTATTGTCATTAGTTAATTAGCTTTCAGTTTTTATATACATAACTACATAAATTTTAACAAAATATTGTCATTAGTTACACTGGCACTTTGTTACACTAACACTGACACTAGCGGGAAAAACAAAACATGTTTTTTCTAATCTTAAGAAAAAACGCGTTTTTTTAAAGATTTTGTCTTTGTACATACAAATTAAATATTTTGCCTTTAAATTATAAAGTTGTTATCTTGTTTTTATAATAGGTTGGAGAGAGTTAACATGAAAAGGATGCATAGTCAAGCAAAGGTGATAGGCACCTTAATTACAGTAACCGGAGCAATGGTGATGACTTTGTATAAAGGTCCCATCGTGGACTTTTTCCACGGTAGTGGCTCCCACCACCATATTACCGCCGCCACCAACAACTCCACCAGCCAACATTGGGTCACCGGAACTATCTTGGTCCTTATTAGTACAGCCGGATGGTCCGGTTTCTTCATTGTACAGTCAATGGCGCTTAAGGAATATCCGGCGGAGCTGTCTCTAACCGCATTGGTATGCGTGATGGGAATCGTTGAAAGCGGCGTGGCTGCACTTATTATGGAGCGGGACATGATCGCGTGGTCGCTTGGTTTCGACAATCGTTTACTTGCTGCTGCTTATTCTGTGAGTATAAAAACTAGTTTTACCCAACACTAGAAAACATAGTTTTTTAAGTCTTTAAAACTGTCAAATAGTAAGTTAAAACCATGCATCAGACAAGATTAAGTGTCACAGTTTTAACTGACGATCTGACAATTTTAACTTATAATCTGGGACCTTCAGTTTATGACTTACTTGTTACTGAGTGTAGGTTAACACCAATATATAAAACTATGGTTTGTACGTAAATGTATTTTAGGGGGTGGTTTGCTCTGGAATAGCATACTATGTGCAAGGAGTAGTTAACAAGGTTAGAGGACCGGTGTTTGTAACCGCATTCAATCCACTATGCATGATCATCACCGCAGTTCTTGGTGCCATTGTGTTAGCCGAGCAGATCCACCTTGGAAGGTATATATGTGCTCAAAACCCGCTAACATTTTACATTGAAATATGAATTTTTGAATCTTTTTTACTCGTAAATTTTAATTTTCTTGATGGTGATTTTCAGTATGATCGGAGCGGTGATCATAGTGATGGGTCTATACTCAGTGGTGTGGGGGAAAAGCAAAGATCATTTGCTAACAAATGAAAAGGGTAATTTAGTTCAAGAGCTCCCAATAGTTGACACTAAAATAATGTCCAATGTCGACGGAAACAATGTGTCCAAGAATTCAGCAAGGATTCCTATGGTACAGGAACCATGAAAGAGAATGAATCAATATGCGCTACTTGTTTTTCGCTATTTGAGTTTTATGTAAAATAGAAAGCCGTTTTGATTTCAAAAGAACGTAAGAGAATGATCTTTCTCAGTGTTCTTTAGGTTGCGCATCTGATATATGTTCTAGTGATCTAGAATTCGTGCATATAATTGTGATATGTAATTTTGAATATGCATATATGTATATGTTCTCCCTCTGTTCATTTGTTCATTAATGTAGTCACTTTAGCTATGAATATGGGGCCGACGATTAATTAGCAATATAAATATTGCCACCTTCCATCTACTCGTACTTTGCAAACCATTCTTTGCGCGAATACATTTGATAAGAAGCCACAAAATTGAGAATTTATGTATCTTTCATACCTTTGTGTTCTTTGGTTACTAGATCATAGTCCTAGCTCATCATTGTCATCTGCCATAAATGAAGTTGACCAAAATTGATCGCTCTTTTTCAGCTTGGGACATTCACGTTTTCAATGCCCATTTTTCTCGAAGTAACTGCAGACATCTACAGGTTTTTAATCCATCTTAGAAAAACCTTTATTTTTCCTATCTTGACCCCTGTTGCTTTTCGCAGTCAAACCTGTGACTGAAATTCTGTAGATATACCACACGCCTTACGGCGAAAATCTCTGATCTTAATATTAGTATTAACCTCGTCCAAAAGTACATATATATACACAAGCATAACATGTCAAAACTACAACTTTTTACATAGTACACTCATAGTCACTCATATGCAGCATTATGCAAATAAGCATATGTATAAAGAGACAAAGTAGTAAATGTATAGAACACAA